>JAVIWB010000810.1:0-17507 GCA_031893035.1 Dermolepida albohirtum | reverse complement strand
TAATTATGTATTTTATTTGCGAAAAACCTGTCAATTACGGACACCTTTATATAACGGCCAATATATTTTGCTTTTTGGGTGGCCGTTATTGGCAGGTTTTACTGTATTTTTATTATTATAATAACATGAATGCAATAAATTGCAATGACGTAATTAATTAACGAGTTAAATACTTATTACATGGACACAAAAGCGCATTAAATTGTAACTAAATAGTAAGTCAGGTAAATATTTAATAATTAGAGAAGAGCTGACAATGCTGAGCTATCGAAAGTATGCAGTTAAGTGTTCCAAAGAAAAAACTTGGACCAATACAATGCAAATATGTAATTATTCAATACATGGGTTCTTGTCTGTCAAAATATCATTACAACGTTGCTATTGTTCAATCTGGTATATCATATAAAATTCCTGTAATACCTCACAGATATTTTAACGGAAAACTGTTACGTCAAGTTTACATTTGACAAAGGTCTCACTCAACCATAAGAACATAATTCACTGTTCAGTTTTAGCATCATCATAATTACAATTAACATTCTAAATATAAAAAAAACAGAAAAGAAATAGCAAAAATATTATTCGTTATCAGAACATTCTAAGAAAACATTTTGTAATCGAATGTATTACATAAATATTGTTATTAATTATCAATGTTTTACATATTAAGTCTATTTCCAAGTACTTTTTAGAATTGTCATCAACTATCGATCAATAAATGTCATTTTATCGAATAAAAATTTTATTAAAAGTGGGCTTTCTATATTAGATATCCCGCGGCGCATCAGCCCAGCGCTATGCGATCCATAGAAAAACAACATGGTTCGCATAGCGCTGGACTGATGCGCCGCGGGATATCCAAGGCAGAGAAGCAGATATCCAAAAGAGAATACGTTTGCCTTTCAAAGCAATCACATATTGAAAATTTGTAATATTTGTAAAAATTTGTTCAATTGATTCAATCATATTTAATTGTGAAATGTTCGAGACTTTCATGCTTCAATCAAGATATTAATATTGTTTTAAAAAGGTTTTAATTAATTTCATTTGAATTTAAAATTATAATTTTTTTACCGAAGTAATAATAATTTTCATTAAAGATATATGAACCGGGACAGTAAGTGGACGATGGCCATGGATCTTGTAATGTTCTAGGTTCATAAAGCATCGAGTTTAAATAAAATTTGGTTTAAACTTAAAGTAATGGATATGCACTTTGTTTATCAATGGTACTTTTATTTTAAAAGACGAATAATAAGCCAATTATAAAATTATTGTAATTTTTTAAATTAATTTGATGTGTTTTAAAATATATGAAATCATGTCATAATCAACGATGACTTCTTGTTATTTGTTCTAAATGTTTTTAGTGATTTAAAGATCACCAATTTCTTTTCACTAATGTCGTTACTTAATCATATTAAATTGAATAAATCATAGTTTATAAGTTATAATAAAACATTTGAATTATTTAAATGTGCGTAACTGGATGCCTGGGCCTAAATTGGTTCAAAAAAAGCCTAGCTCAGCCTTTAAAAAGTTTATAAAAGAATTCACAAAAAGAGTATCAAATATAGAAACACTATGCTACAGGAGAATAGTTATCTCGTAACGTACATTTCATTCCCAAATTTGTTCATACTTCCTTAAGGGTGTAAGTAACAGGTCAAAGTATATGACAGCAATATGTGAACTATACTTTAGAAAATTGAAATAGAATTACATACATTTTAAAATTCTTTATTAATAAAAATAAAATGCGAAGGCATTCAAATTGTTATATTTATTCTACATATATACACTTACAATTTTTTAAATAATTTACATCTAAATTTACAAAATACTTTTTTAAATAAATTGTTATTTAATTCTTATAAACAATATATTAAATTAACAGAAAAACAATTATCGAATTAATTCCAGTGCCAGTCATTGTATCTGTTACCCTAGATTGTCCTTGTTCGGAAAGAGCAAAATTCTGCTACAAAAACACCATCGATGTTATATAGTCAACTATTTCATTACAATCCTTTATTTCAAAGTACTTTACATATAGCTTTAGACATTATGAACGATAACATAGTTATTTCCCTTTGATATTTAAAAAATGACGTGCCGTAAATTTTTTACAACATATTTCTTTTATTGTTCCGCCTATCACATACAGCGAAGCAATAATGATATATACTTTACAATAATCATATCTCATTTCCTACAAAATAAATACAGAAATATTTCATTTGTTGATAGCATCTCTAAATGCGTAGTATCAATTAAAATTTTGTAAAAATAACCACTTGATTTTGAGATTGCGCGTTGACATAAGAACTATATTTATCAAAGGTGTAGTATAACGAATATTAAATGATTATTAATTTTGAAAAGTCTTTAATGAAAGTAGGTTACACGCCACATTTAATTAAGCAAGGTTTAGTAATAATTTTATTTTGCATTCCACGATAAGAGAATGGCCTAAGAAGTTTGGAACGAAAACAAAATCTTTGAGAATGAGTCACGTTCCGAACGATCGTTCGAAATAATAATACCACAATCTGAGCTCTATGTTAAGAAGCTGATAATGAATAGTCGAGGTTTAACAATTACGGAATCAACAGCAATAATTATTTCCAGAACACCATTCGCCCCAAGTTTTATGACTATATAAGCATAAATAAATTTAGTACCAACCAAACTTCGGTCATTTATGTAAAAACAAGTACGATCCTTTATTTTAATACCTGTATGAAATAAATAAACAAGAGGTGTTAGAAAGCAGATTTATGATCTATTACCAAAATGGAAGGCTATAAAGCGGTAGTAACCTACTGAATCCAATCCAAAAAGTACGATGTTTCCATTAAATAAAATAATTATATTTTTTTTTGGAGAGTGAATAATCATAGAATTTCGATTGTTTATTTTAAAGAAATTATAGCAATAAATATTATTTACCATAACTGTATAGGCTGCAGAATTGTATTTGTAAGAAATATCAGGGAAATTTAATGAATGACTTTTGACTACTGACAGCTTGGGGAAAATATTTTCAGAACACTGTGAAGTGTTGTCATGACTTAATTTGAAAAAAATTTTAAAAAAATTTTAAAAAATTATATCTAAATTGCAGTTGTTTCATAGTTACACTGGAATGTTCGCTATATAAATATGTATTCAAAAACTATATCAAATATATATATTTAATGAGTAAATGTTTGATCTATGAACTAAATTGCGACAATTTTTTAAATAATTATGTGTATGTAATTTATTATTTACAGGACATTTTTTTGACTATGAGCATATATATTGTTTTACATTATTTTCATAATTGTTTTCTCAAAAACTACTAATCGACGATTTGTCATTGTCAATACGTGTATGTTATTGTTAACGTTCACATAACCCATCCAAAGCAATTTTAAAGGAGCAAGCAGAGTGGGTGCATCTAATAAATATAATGATTAAGTCTAAATAAAATTAACATTGTAGTAAAACAATTAATTAACAGTTTTATTGACATTATTAATAACTTTTCACAGGTTGTCAAATTTCGAAGCAATCTGGGATGTCTAATACAATAAGATATTTTTTGCTACCTTGAGGTATGTAGTTTCACTTTGCAATTATTTCGTGCACACATTGTACCTTTTTTGAGGCCTTTGCTTAGATTTAGTAAGTGGAATGTACAAATCTTGGAAAATATCATAACGATGTGTCACCAACAGATACCTTTACGCGCGTTTGATAGTCAAGAAATTACATTATTTTATCATAATTTGTATTGTCTTATTTATTATTTAGCCTCCATATATAAAATTAATATAATTTGGCAAAAATTCACTGTTGAGCTAGAATGTCCAAGTTGTTAAATCCAAAAATTAATTTATATTCTTTTGTAACATACTTTTATTACTTTATTCTCTCATTTCAAATACTGAAATATATTTAAAATAGTTTCGCTATTTATCAGAACTAAATTTATGAGCAATTACTAGTATTCAATTAGTGTAAAATTATGTCTATCATAAAGCAGTAAACTTGAAAGCAATCATCACCGCTAAATCTCCTGATATGTGATTTATCAAATCGAAATTACTTTACTATTATTCATTCATACTTTATTATCAAGGTACAAATTATTATTATAGGGAAATACTCTATAATAATCACCAGTTTCTTTAAGGTGACAAAATTATATAACAGCATATAATTATGCACTTTTACGATGCTGAACTGAAAAATTCTAATTTTAACCGCTTTATACATCATATTGAAATTTTTGAAAAACTTTTTCTGTTCTCCGCGTGAAACTCGAACTCGGGAATGAGAATGGGTTCGGGAATACGCCCTAACCATTAGACCACGAAGACAGTTAATTTGAGTCCTTCCAATGTGCCATAACTTACATTATGGAAACAGTTATTTAATAAAAGCCCACGGTAGGTTATTAATTGCTTATAATTATGCACTTTTATGATACTAAACTGAAAAAACTAATGGTCAGGGAGCATTTTCGGAGAGAATGAAATCATGGTTACAAGTCTCGTGCGTAGAAATGCAGAAATTTTTTAAAAAATTTCTGCACTGCATATACGATGTATAAAACGGTTAAAATTAGAATTTTATACAATAGCAATTTCTATGAATAGCCTATAGTACAGCGGTGTAGTTAAGGTAATGGTTCTGCATTTGATATATTCAAACAGACCTTATCGTGTAGGACAAACAACTATGTGTTCAATAAAATAATTAAATGAGACTCAGTGACTTCGGCTTCTCAACGCTGAAAGATCAAAGAGGGACTATAAGTATGTATGTAATCTTCGTTAATATCCATTTTCTTTTTTGAAATATTAAAAAATCAGCTAAAACACTAAAACTTTTAATTCAATGACAACATATTTTTTTTTAATTTATATGAAAAGCTTCTAATATAAAATACGATACTATTTTCAATCTCGAAGTGTCTTTTATTAACGATAACAAATGTCAACTTCCATAAACGTTGACAAATATTGAGTGTACCAAAATTTTGACTGTGACGTAAGTTAGGTTTTGAGAAATTTCGATTTCTTCAATTTACTGTGCTACTTTATCTATTACTTTTTACTGTTAAATTTGTTGTACTTTGTATATACTTTGTATATCATATCTTGATCGTTCTTTTTTTTGGTTTTGTCGGCATTGTTTATATTTTATTGTAAATTTTCGAATTTTCTTTTAAGCTCGCGAATACAACATAAGTTTCTTGCTTGAATAGTTGCATTACAAAATTAAGTAATATAAGTGGAGAAGTTGTAAAACGGCTACAACAAAAAATTGCGACCATATTTGGAAAAAATCATCCAGGCCTACATACACGTATACAGAAAACGAACATTGATGTGGTAAGGGGTTTTATTTACCTTATTTGATTATTTCAATTAACCAGTCTCCATTAAAATTTGCCTATATATTCGGTGGTCAGAAATTCATGGATAATCGCCAGGCAGGACGATTCTGTGATTAATTCTACGTAAGTTGACAATTCAAATACAGAAATGTATTATCCAATCTACAAAAAACATTTCGAATTTTTTTAAATTTTCTGTCGAAATGTTCTTTACTATCAAATAAAACTATGCAATAGTACATTAGTGTAATTAATCGTTTTATGTCAATATTTTGCTTTCATAAACATTTCTTTAACTGCTTTTTTACGTTAAAGTACATATGGCAACCTTGGCCCAGATAATGTGTAATTTAAAAATAATTATTCGTCAAATTCTGACATTTGTCAGTTATATCTTCATTATTTTCGCTTCTATTGCTTACTTCATTTTGTAATTTGTAATGTACATTTTCAACGAATACGCTGATATGTACATGTTATTTGGGTTTTGCAACAATAAGATATTGTTCATCAGAATTCTACTTGCAGCGCTAGACAAATAGCCTAGGAAATTAACATTCCAAATAGAGAACAGTTCCTTCAGTGCTTATGGGACGCCTTTTAAGACCGTTTGATGTTACAAAAGTATAACCAAATGGTTTGTAACAATTTCAAACAAGATTCAAAAAGAAGAAGATTCATGTCACAAAAAATGGTATCTTCAACAGTCACAATTTCCATTTTTGGCCGGATGAAGTGCCCAGAGCTATTCAAGAATTTGGACACTAAAGAAAATTTTTTGTGAATATTTGGATAGACATCTTAAACTTTTAAATTGTGGAACCAATATTTCTTCCGAATAGATTAACTGCAAATGAGTACAGAGAAAGGAGAAAGTATTGGACAACGTTCCATTAAATGTCAGAGCCAACATGTATTACATGTACGACGGTGCACCAGCTCATAATGCAAGAATTATAAGAGCATGATTGAACGAAGGTTTTCCAGATAGATGGAATGAAATGGACCAATATCATTGTCTGTAAGGTCACTGGATATCAATCCTCTCGACTTTTTTGTTTGGGATTTTCTGAAGAAAAACGTTTATACGACGTCTCCGGCCAATGAACAAGTAATAAATATAATTAACGCAACACTACAATTAATTACTCCAGATATGTAGCAAAGTGTCCTAAATTCAATTCCACAAAAGCTACAGCTTTGACTTCAAACCAATGGCTATCAGTATTCCCACTTGCGTTTATTATTATTATCATTGTTATTCTCATTAGACAAAACTCATATTTATATCATTCCTATAGGTTTATTGATGGTTTTATACCATGTTGCCAAATCTATACTTCCTTTAAGCAATTTATATGGCTTAACTACCATAATAATAATACAACATTTCTGTATTAGGATTTCTGTATTAGGATTGTGTTAATCATAGAATCGCCCTACCTGGTGATTATCTGTGTATTTCTGGTCACTGTGTATACTACAACGCTTTTATGAAAAATGTTATGTAAGCAATAGTCATATTTAAAATGAAAACAACATATACATATACTACATTGCAACCATATTTTACTTATACACCGTTAACAAATTGCGGTGCCGAGAGAAACCGAAAAGAACCAATGTCACAAAAAAAAATATCAAAAAATTTTGGTAGTTAATATCAAATCATTTTTTTCGCCATGACAGTATAATATTATGCAGTTAACGAAAGGTAAAAAGGTAAAATACATAATTATTTTATACTAACAATAACAAAAATTTAATATTTAAATATATCCATAGATGTTTATTCTCATTTATGTCTAAAGCTTAAATGTGCCGACTATGTCTATTGACGCGCTGCTTTCTTTGCCATTTCAGTGAGCAATGTAATATACGCGCTGTTCTTATTGGTCGTTATCTGCATAGCAGACAAAAATATCGGTTTTCACATGTTACTGCCAGTGCAACTAATGATGATGTCTAGACAAACGGATTGTTCTTATTCTAGAACAAACACCTTCTTGAACGTCTCTTGTTTCTCGCTAAGTCTCTTTACACTATTCCTGACCATCTCGGTCAGAATACGTTTCATCTCCTTGTGGGGCGCTTGGCAGTGGACATGTACCACTTTTAATTTACTCCAAGCACTTCATATCTGATATATTACGTTATTAATCAGCTTGATGGGTGTCTCTTTAAGGCTTTTGGTAGCCTTCACGGTTCCACCGTTTCGCCAGTTTGATGTGTAACCAAGCTTTAGTCATTTGCTTGAAAACCATGTGATTCTCCAAATTCATCGTGTCCTCAGCTGCTACTGTATTTCTTCCAGATGTTAGGTCCCCGTTGTAGTCAGCTATCATAATTCCCTTCGCGTCACACAACAATTCCATTCTGATATAGCCAAGACTTTGCTGAAGTAACCAAACACTTCTTCCTAGCCATCTTCCATTTCAGAAAGTTCTCCGACGATTCCAGTATTGCTGGCATCAGTATCGACAATGAATTTCGTTCCTGCCTTCGGATACGTGTGGAATAGTGATGAACACATTTTATTTTTAAGGGTATTAAACGCTTCCTATCATTGGGAAGTCCAAATAAATGACCTACCAAACTCCGTCTGCTTATGCATAAATTTGGAAACATCTGCGAAGTGTTTGATGAATTTTCGGTAATATGTACACAGTCACGAAAAGCTATATAGTTTGTGCTTGTCTTTCGGTATTGACCAGTTAGTCTTTACTGGGTCGGTGTTAATGCTTTTTAAACTGAAGGTATGTTCAAAGCAATTTACTTTCTTTTGATATATGTAACATTTCTTTGAATTTAGCTTTAAAATTGCTTTCCCAAGACCTTTTCCAAATTTTTTCAGGTGGTTGTCAAAAATTTTTTAAGATATTTTATTTTTGCTAAAATCCACTTCTATATAGCTCTACACAAAAGTTTTTTAAAATTCCGTTTATTAATTTATATATTGATTACTATTTATTTGTATTTCCAGCATTAGTTAAAAGATATGTTGGGATTGGTTAAAACCATTTCAGTTATCTTTAACACAATTTACGTTATATACTTTTTCATAACTTACAACCATTTAAACATTCATTTCTACGTGCCATATGATCTCAGTACATTGTAGTTCATTATGTTTGCTGTTTGAAAAAACTTTAACTTTGATATAGAATATTTCAAGTTTCAAGTTACACTAAATTATCATTTACCCTTTATATTTTAATTTGTTTAGCTTTTCTAAAACTAAACTTTTGCAATATTTTTTATATTTTGTATATGTGATATGTTCATATATACGAGGATCGATCGGAAAATGTCTAGAACAAACAGAAAACAAAAACTTTTTAGGGAAAATCGCAATTATTTTACTACATAGTCTCCTTTTAAGCTCTACACATATAGTCCAACGCTTTTCAATAACTTCCAACGCTTCAAAAAAAAAATAAGAATTATGTAAATATTCGAAATATTTATTTACAATTTCAATGATTTGAGTGTCTGATGAGAATTTTTTTTCAGCCAACATTCACGATTTGAGAACAGGAAAATGTCCGATGAAGCCAAGCTGGTGAATATGGTTTCATGTTCAATTAACTAGACTCGTAATTCACGCAGTTTCTCCATCTAAATTGGCGACATGTGGGACGAGGAGATACAAAACTTATTTCTATAATAATTATTTCCTCGTTTAATTTGTCTAATAATGAAGCATAATACTAACCTGCTATTGTTTTGACGTGTTGCCAATAATAAAGAAGTTATTCTTCAGAAATCCCAATTCACCGTAGCCATTACTCTTCCAACAGATGTAATTGTTTTGGCCTTTTTTGGAATTGACTCACCACGTTTTGTCTATACCTTAGAATATTCTTTGGACTGCAAACATAACATCCATCGAGTATTAGCCTTTCCCATGTTTAAATATTGATGAAAGATGCAATGTACACAGTCGTATGAAATGCACACCTTCTTTATTATCTCTTTCACCTTTATTCGACGATCGTTCATCACGATTATGGCCTTTTTAAATTATTTCTTCGTCGCTAGCTGTTTTTGATATGTCAGAATGTGGTGCATTCTCTATGCTTGTTCTACCGCATTTAAATTCAGCAACCCAGTTTGCAACTGTTGCATACGAAGGAAAAAATCAGCGTAAACTTCGTCTAACTTAGTTTTTATTTGTTTAGCATATACTTAAATGCTTAAATTACATTTATCACAACGCAGATTTCGTTTTTATGCATTATTAAGAAAATGCACGAATTACTTACTTGGATCGTTAGTAACGATGTGTTTGTTCACTATCTATTTGAAAATTTGACAACAGTTGTACAAACAACAGCGATTTCAAGACAAGTGAGCAAGACGCACACATCCACCTTCTGATCCCTTCTAGAAACATTCCGATCTATCCTCTTACAATTGAAATTTCCGCTTACTTTAACACGTTATACTAAATTTAGTTCTTCCTTCTAATATTGTATAATTTTAATCTCTTTGCCTTCATTCATATCTCCTCTCCCCCCCCAACTGATACTAATCTTGCATCTAAGCATATTACTTCCTCATAATAGCGCGAACATTCAAAATAAATTTTAAATATTATATATAATTGAATATTTATTAATATACATAGCAAATTGATTAAATTCTTAGTACTCTGAAAAAAGCACTAACCTTCGTCAATATCATTTCTAGCTGCTGCTTCCAGTAACACAACGCTCTCTTTAAAATGTATTCGACCTTTTTTGGATTTTTGTACTTTGGGTTTACGACTATATTCCTTTTCTCGTCTATGATAAGACTGCAATTGTTTCGTTCGCCGCTCCTTAGCAAGAAGTAATCGGTCTTGAGTTGGCATCTGTTCGATGTGAGGCATTTCAGCAATTAAAGCTGAATGCTCCATTTTGATGTTAGGTACCGTTTCTCCGTTTGGAATGAAAAATATTAATAGGAGACTGCAAAAGAAAATTTCTATTACAAATGCATATAAATAAAAATAATATTAAACAAAACGTAGGTAAAGGAAACGATTACTTATTACATTGTAGTGATAAACTAGTTTATATATTTAGAGAATAAATTTAAGAAAACTACGAATTCTTATTACTTAACTTCTAACTTCTATTAACTTAAATCTCGTAGACAAACATAGTCACAAAAAAATCAATCATTAGAATAGGACCATTTTTAGTCGCTAAAATCAAAAAGGTATCAATGAACTTTGTTACCAAAAAAATATAACTAATAATAGCTGTTCATTTAATATAGAAAAAGGCAATATTACTAATTGTCTGGTAGTCAGAAATAACTCGATTACTTTTTGTTTAATTTTTTTTCTATGCAATTAAAAATAACTTACACAGTAGTGTTTTGAATAATTGCAGCAACTAAACATTATAATACAATTCAATAGCGTAATAACAATAATAAAACTTATATTTTTCAGCAGGTAATGAAATCCAAGTGCAAAAAATTTTAAAAATATATGAAGTGCTACAAAATAAAGTACAATAAATTAATAATAATATACAAGCAACTGTTACATTAAATGAGACAAATTCACGTAAATGTAAAAGGCTATTATAATTTCTTCACATTATTGAAACAGATCTTTTAAATAGAATGTTTGTTCTAGATATTTCATCATAAAATATTAATTGAATACACATATCAGACTTTGAAACATGAAAGTATACTGCTCAATAACCCGGAATAATCATCAATATTGCTCAACAAACCAAATAAAAATTTTGCTTCAACTAATTTCACTTCAAATAATTATCTTTTTATATATCATTCTGAACCCCTATACCTTTTTAACACAAAAGATTAGTCAGAACCCCGCTCCGAATATATGCCGTCACACAAATACACTATATACATAGCCTTTACAATAAGGAACCCAAGCTAATATTTTTGCCAAAAAAAAGAGCTCATAGAAAAAATAGATATATGTATTGTTAAAAAGTACGTTTTGTATGTTAATACGCCAATATTTAATAATAATCGAACTATCCTATTATTCCTCTTATATTGTAACATATTTATTTTTTAAAATAAAAAAAAGTATGTAATCGAAGAATAATAAAAAATTTCATTAACTTAATTCTGCCAGTAATTACATTGTGATGAAAAATGAAAAACAAATTTCCAAATAACTGTTCATACATATTACGCAAAACATCATTTATAGCTTAGATTTGTTTCAGCCACCTGTAATCTATCTCAAGAATTACATCTGTTTTAATAATAATACAATTAGAAGGTAACAAAGTCAGTATAATTATATCAATTTTACTGACCATATTTTAAAGTGAAATATTAGTCAAAGCAATTTCGGTAGAGGCGTAAATCCAATGAAGATAATCCATTGCCTTTCTGAACTAAGCAGAAGTCATTGTTAAGTAGATGCTAAAGGACACAAAGCGTTCAGATTTGCGTCACAAAAGACAATGCGCGACTTCACAAGGCAGCCAAAATTCAACGCATCCTCTGCGTGCGTAACTTTTTGTACAATTTTACCAATTTCTTCTAAAGATGTTCCTTCACGAAAAAACTTAATTAATTGGCACGTTGTCGAATCAGTTTGTTGAAATTTATTTTCCATAACTGCACTTCTATTAAACATGCAAAAATATTGACTAAATATATATAATATAAATTTTTCTAAAATGCTAGCGAATTATGTAGGTATTCTCCGAACCTTGGTGGTATTTACTGTTTCACATACTTTTAAATTTACATAAATAAAAAAGAATGATGATTGCGTTTGATTATAATATGTGACGGATATTGTTTAGTTTGATATTTTCAATTTTAAAATATTTGAAATGTTTATAGATGTATGCTCAATTCTGTGAGTGACTGAATATACTAAAATGTAACTTTATCTTATTTCGTGAATTCTCCAGGTCTATAACATCATATATCACAGTCAAGTGTGGAAGATTTATAATTAAAACATATCAATTATAAATGCTAATTTAAGTTTTCAATATTTAAGACCATTGTATTTATTAATGTTAGTGAGTCACTTAAAAGAGGAATAAATATTCAATTTATTTTATATTATATTGTCTATTTAAAAGGCGTGTCTTTTAAGTAAGGACCGTTTTGTTGTATACACTAATAGGTGACGCGCGCGCCACAACGAGTGTTTGCGTCGTGTCCCGGCATTTCTTGAGAACAACTGTGCTCCGTTGCAGCTGTGTAGATAACCTGTACAGTCTGTTCTGTGTCTTTAAAATCTTTAGGATTATCGAATCGTTCGTTCCGTGCGAGGTATGGCCAAACCCTGCGAAATCTACGCAGGGCTATTCAAAACAAAAGACGCGGCATGCTAATAGGCAATTTTGCTACTCCATGAGGCATCACACCGCAGCTCAGATCCGAGTTTTATTGGACTCTTTTGGCTGCGAAGTTTTGGCCACTCCCCCCCCCTACAGTCCCAAATGCATTATATACTTTTTGAATAATAGAATGCTAATTACTTACAATTTTACCAGTTTCTTCTAATAATATGCCTTCACGAGATAACTTAATTAATTGTCACGTTGAAGACGGAGCAAGCGGAAAGTTTCTATGGTGAGGGTATTCAAAATCTAGTTGTAAGGTTTGATAAGTGTTTAAAGAAACCTGTCAGCTATATTGAAAAATAGAGAAATGTATGTAGAATCTCAAAATAAATTTAATTTTTAAAAATTTTCTTTCGTTTCATTTTTATTTTCAAACGGCCCTAACTTAAAGAACACGCCTCGTAGTATACAAGATTTCGGAGGACGCATTTTACCCGCAAAAATATTCTTAAATACTCTTTAGTACAGATCTCAAAATTACAGTATTCATCCACTCTTTTGTCCATAAAACGCATTTAACAACTTAAAATAAAAATATGCTACTACATTGTTGAATAGATATTTTTGTGAAACAACATAATAATACACAGTTAATTAAAGTTTGCGGGACTCTGTTTACTTAGATATATAAAAACTTTTTATTGTTGTTTCTGTGTTCGCATTATAATAAATAGTACATTTGACCTACCTGTATTTTATAAAAATAACTTCATCGGATTAAGTTTACACATTCTATTTTTAAAATGCCTTATAAATAAACATTGTATTAGGTATCTGGTTTTAAATTAACTGCACTATGTTCAGGCACATACTGTGTTTACTTATGTGCACTGCACGTTCATGAATTTAAAAAACACCGAAGTTGTTGATCACAACACAACCACAACCTATTTTAATTTTACATCTAATGTACTGTTCAATATAATTTACTATTATTACCACATCTTCTCTATCTTATCGTAATACATTTTTGAGATTAAACAGATTAGAAAATTATTGTGAACTCACACCAAATGTGTTAATAACTTGAGCACAAATAGTCTTGTAAATTTAGTTTTGTGCGCGAACTTCCTAATTTAATTAAATTCATAAATGTATAATTAAAATAGAACAAATCACGCACTTAATATTTCTTAAACTCGACAAAAACAAGAAAAAACGCTAAATATTAAATTATTAACATGTTAATATACATACTTTGATAAAACTAATGCAACTAAATCCCCGAAACTCTTCAAAATATTTATTTTAAGACAAAGATTTTACTTTATTTTAATACAATGTGTTTTATTAAAAAAAAATGTATCCTTAACTTCGTATACTTTGAATAAAATATACACAACACACGTATTAGCTTCAATATGCATTAAATAAAACAAATGAAGTAGCAAGGAAATGTTTGTTTATTGTTTTAACATATCACTATGAATTAAATAATCATCAAATTATTTGTTCACTTAGATACAACCACTTTCAAGACAACTCGTTTCATTTTCTTTTCAACGAACGCTTACGAAACAATTTTTCTTTACCAAATTTCATTTGTCAAAGTAAGTACCTCATTATACACGCACACAAATACACACAAACAGGCGCAAAATTCGAGAGAACAGATTTCGTCACTATCTAATAAGTTTTAGCATGGAGTGCTCTTTATGAAATTGTGACGGAACGCTTAAGTTATCGGAACTCACGCTGTGTAATAAAAATACTGACTAAGGTATATAAAACTAATCGTGTAGCCAGAGCTTAGACTTTCCTTAAGCTGTATCGTGATAAAGGTGAGTTGTTAAGCTAAATTGTCACTGGCGACGAAACATGGGTGGCTCACGTTACACCGGAATCAAAACAGCAATTCATAGAATAGAAGCATTCAACATCAGCCAAGAAAGTGCAATTCAAGCAAACAAATTCAGCACCCAAAGTCATGTGCACTACGTTTTGGGCTAGGCAGATGTTGCTTTTTGCCTCGGAATGACACAATAAATTCCGAAGCGTCTTAACTAATCTGCGTCGTGCAACCCAAAGCAAGAGGCGTGGCATACTCAGTAAGGGATTTTTTATGCTACATAACGATGCCTGTCCACACGTAGCTTATTCTCCATATAATTCTAATTTAGCGCCCAGTAACAACCACTTGTTCCTTCACTTAGAAAATCGTTTAGGCAGTCAACGACACGAGTATACTAAAAAACATTCCAGATGAGTCTACTTTAAGATGACTTACCTATCAAAAGTTCATTGTAAAATAGTTAATAAAATAAAATGTGACATTTCAAATACTTATTTGGATCAATGTTGATGAAATAACCGATGCTATGGGTAACTTTATAGCAAATGTCGTAGTTGTTATGTTAGATCCAACACAACAAACCTTATTTAATAGCTTGCAAAGTAGCCATACAAATCAATGGGACGGAAATAGCAGAATTAGTTCGTGAAAATCTCTGATATTCTTGGCCCCTATTATGAAATAAAATCGTTTTACTTATAACTAATGCTGTTGCTTATATGAAAAAGTGCAGTAAACTTGTCAAAGAAATATTTCAAAACATGCTGCACATTACCTTTGTGTAACATGCTTTACATTGTGTCTGCCATTTCATCAGAGAACAGTTTCAAAATGTGGACAACTTTTTAGCAGCTTCCAAAAAAAAATTTTTTTAAACACCTCTAGAATATAAATGTACAAACAAAATGTCAAAACCACACTTTACCACCAAAACCAGTCCTCTCACCTGGAAAAAACTTGGATAGAGACATACATTTTTGATAAAAATTTCGATTCTATGACAAGTGTAATTTAAGCTTTAAAAAGATGATGCTCAGGACATAAGAGAATGTAATAAACTATTAACGGATCCCAATTTAGATCGTGACTTAAAATTTATTATATTTCACTTCGGCTATCCACAAAAGCAAAATATTTCAAAATTAGGAACGTTAATTACCAGACAGTTCAAATTCATTAAAAGTCTTAGTAAATAAATTAAAAAGTATATCCGGGGATTTTGATTATCGTTTTTCCACCAAAGCCAATTTAATATTTTGTAAAAATCCAGACATTAATATTTTACAAGGGTTTTGCAACGGACAGCTGCATGAAGGATTTAAGTACATTTTACATAACGGAAATAAATTTAGAGAAAGTAATAATGATACATGCCAATCATTTTCTTTACACAGGAGTAAAAATAATTTATATTTCAATATATACATACATACATATTTTATTGAATACAATAAGGAATTAATTCACATACACAATTTGATAAAATTGTGTATGATCATCAGAAACATTTTACTGCCTCTTCTGAACCATTCCAGTCAGCTGCTCGTCTACAGGCAGTTTATCAAGCACGTGCTTGTTTATAGCGCACTTTATTAAAGTTCAATCGCCAAGTCGAACCATAACCTCCTAGAATTTCTACAGAACAAGATTCTGTGCTTCATTACTAGACCGCCCTGGTTTGTGTGCAACGAACAACTTAAGCGAGACATAAACGTTCCATTAATCGAACTCTAAATTTGTATTATTCAAATATATTGCACCAATGTTTTCATTCATTTTTATATTAGCAGTAACTGGGTTAACAGAATGTGATAGAGGATACAACATAGTCTCTCTGAAAAATATTTCATAATAGAGCTTTGTTTGTAACAGTCTATAAAATTTACTCAATATTACTCAATTCTTTAAGAAGAATACCATAAGTTAGTTGTTTAATTTTCCTACTAGAAATGTCGGTTGGAAGTAGTAGTTCAGAAAAATATTTAAAAAAATTGTGTTATGAATCCACAGCTTTTACCTATTTCAGACAATATTTACGTACATTGCAGATTATACATTAAAACAACGATTGCATGAGGAGAGCAACTTATAGCCCAACATGTGCAATCAAAAAGGCATATAGAAAATTTAGATCTATAATCTATGGATAATTTTAAAGATAAATAAATTTAAAGATAATTTAAGAATTATGCGACGCACTTCTAGCAACCAATGTGTCCTCAAATAAGTTATAGAATCCTTCGTTAAGAAAATTTATCAAAAATTTAGAAATAAACATATATTTTGTCAATCTACATTAAGAAAAGCCCGTATTTTGTGTGTATCAACCAAATGGAATAAATTCGATAATAATTAAATGGAAGGGTGTTCGAAAAAAACGCTCGGACACGTCGATTGGGATTTTTAGTTGCGTATTTTTTTAAATAAAAAGTTTATATACAGGGTGTGTCATGTAAAAGTGGTCAATACCAACTTTCTTATTTTAAATGCAACACCCTGTCAAATATTAAATTTTTGGATTCTTTAGAAAACTCCAGACATATTTCATGTACTATACCTATCTTCGACTGTTTCGTACATACTAAATGTTTTCAGATTAATCTGAAAAATTTTTGATAATGTAAAAAATAACAAGAAAAACATTAATGTCACTGTAGGAGATGTTCAAAATGTTCGCCGCAAACGTCTTGACAACATCCTAATCTTAAATAATAATTTTTTCTAACGTTGCTCAACATCTCAGGTGTGACCGATCTAATCGCAACTATTATTCGTCTTCGTAAGTCAGCTAAGTCGAGGGGTTTAGTTTTGTATACTATACTCTTGATATATCCCCATAAGAAGAAGTCTAATGGCGTTAGATCAGGGGATCGTGCTGGCCATTCCATCGATCCTCGCCTACCTATCCACCGATTCGGGAATATTTGGTTGAGGTACTGCCGGACATTGATTTTGTAATGGGGTGGTGCTC
>JAVIWB010000809.1:0-174843 GCA_031893035.1 Dermolepida albohirtum | reverse complement strand
TCGCATACGCATTAATTCTTCGTGAGGTTTTCGCCAAATTTTCAACCAATATCGTGCCGCAACCACCGTATTCGCCTGATTTAGCTCCGTGTGACCTCTGGCTATTCAGCAAACTCAAACGACCGCTCCGGGAGAACCATTTTGAGTCAATTGAAGACATTAAACGTGAATCGCTACACGCGTTGAAGGCTATTCCTGAAATTGACTTTAACAACTGTTTCGAGAATTGGAAGTAACGTTGGCACAAGTGTATTGGGACCAGGGGGGATTACTTTGAGGGGGACGAAATAGATTTGGAAGAATAAATTAAGAATTTAAAAATTATGAACAAAGTCTTACTATTTTTTGCCCACAGTAGTATTTACACAATTCTATTGGTTGCTCCTGAAACACCATTTTCAAATCGTCCCTCCAATCAAAGAGAAAACACAAATCATAGGTAAAACGTTTGGATTATAATTTTATATATTTAGGTTAAAATGGAAGAAAATCTCTTTAAACAAAAATTAGGCTACACTCATTTTTAGTTTCCCCGACTTCTAATTATGTTATCGTTTAATTTATATTCTTGAACTACAATAAAGTACAGGTTGCCAGTCATTTTATTTCCTGTGTGTATGTTTAGTTGCATATCAACAGTCGCACAGTCACTTTACGAACGAAATATTCTTCAATAATTAATATTTTTATATGTTATTCGTTATTTTCTTATCTTGTCAATATTTGTCCATATTTCGTTTCCGTGGTCTGTTTTTTTTTTGTACATTACCTCCACATAAATATTGTTACTTGTTTTCTTATTTTATTTTTGCACATATTTTATTAACTTGGACACCAAATTTCATTAATTTCCTCTTTTGTTGGTCTATTTTTTTTTGTTTCTGTATTCTTTTTAAAACCTAATTATCATTTATTTTTAAAAATATTCTTTCATACATTTTTAAGGTATAGAATTATTAAAAAATAATTAAATTGTGAATGAACACAATACACTTTCCCAAAATATTCCTCATTACTAGAGCGATCAAAGTTTATCATCGCAACAGGATAGGATCCGATGTTTCAAGTGTGTGAGTGCGTTTGTACCAACAAACATAGCTGAGCATAGCCATCCAGACAAGTTTCCAAATATTTTTGAAAATATCGACAACTCCAAGTGAAACGCATTCTTCGCAACTTTTTTTGGTATGTGGGAATAAAGATACAATTCAGACATCTTTATGATGATAGATGAAATTTGGTTAATTTCCAACATTTAATTTGAAAGTTACAATAGTGATTTCTAAAGTACATATACTCACTATCGATTATGCCATCCAATATTTATTTTTGATTTGAAGGAGTATGCACATCTAATATTTTTATTTCTAATTCAAATTTAACAGACCTTTCGTTAGATAATTTTTCATATGCTTCCTATTCCTACTATAGTCTTTATTTCAATTTCTCTGATACTTAGGACTTCATATACTGCAACAATCGTCATTGCAACCCGTATGTATATATTTCAACAGCATATTTGATATAAAAATCTGGAATCGCTCTTTCCCTATTACAATTGTTTTCAGATGTTATAGTTATAGATATATAGAGTCATAGTTAATTACGACTCTATAAATAAATAGATAGTAATAATTTACCTTAGACAATGTCGTTCATTCAGCAAAACAAGCAATCCATAGAGAGATTCTTCTAATGAAAGTTTAACAATACATTTTTCAGATAATTTGTTGTATAGATATGGTAATGTATTGGTTTTCATATAGTGCAATAAGGACTATTACATCCCTAAATATTATTCCAGTGTACTTGATTATAAAATCTGGAACCGTTCTACCTTTATTTCAATTCCTTTTTGTAATTACTCAGAATGAATATTAATCAGATTGTAATGAGCCTGAAACAACAGCGTTCCAGACATAAATATCTAAAAAGCATAAATACAATGTTTGAGTAATTTATTATGTTAACTTAAATAACATGTAGAATTTCAGTGCTACAAGTTGACATGACATAAAACTTGTTTATATTCGTTTCTATTATTTTCTATGTTACTTTGTGCTGCCATTGTGTAATAATTGACGTATTCGTCCTTCTTCGTTCATCCTATAACTGACTATGTAAATATTGTCAGTTATCTACTATGTAGTTATGTTTATTACTCCTTAATTTCTTTAGTATCTCGCCCAGACTTCAATATCACGATCGATAGCAATAATCTACCGGAATTTAAAAATTTTGCACTGTTCAGGATTCATCTTTTACAATATGTTGGAACTACCGTTCATTAACTTTCTGATAACATTATGCACGCATGACGCATATGCATTCCACACCAACGTATACAAATTCAATAAGCAAGAAAGAATTTATATTTAAACAAGATGTTTGCAATAATTTTATTTTCATTTCTAATTACTTCCTAATTAATATTTAATATTTCGTAACTTTACAATTTCTCAAAACATCTTATGATGTGCAACACTACCCGTCAAACATCAACACTTTCCATATTTATTTTCTTGGTAATTATCTACAAATAACACGTTATATATTGATATAAAACTTCGATAAAGATTTTATTTTTAAATGACAATCAAGTGTTCAGTATTAATAGTAACTAGACGAATTAGATTTGCTTGTTCTTAGCGAGTGGTTATAGTTTTGTGTGATGCTTTTCCAAAGAAATGGATGGACTATTTTATACTATTTGCGTTGCGTAAGTACACAAACTGTTGCTTTCATATTTTGTTATACAATATTAATGTGCATAATTCCCTGTTAAATAAAAATTTTCCATGGACAACTAATTAACTAAAAATTACAGAAAAATTCACGATGTATTGTAATGTAATCAATACAATTATTCATTTATTAATTGTCTTGAGCAGTGTAGTTAAATAGTGTGATTACACTATATATTATCGTGATTTTTTGTATTATAATGTTATAATGCAGAATGATTGAAAAAGATGCACACGATTTCAATTGGTTTCACTGCTCGCACCATACGCTATATTTGATATCAACTACATTTTAAAAAGAACGATCCAAAATTAGAATACTACCGCTAGAGCATTCCAGCGCTGCATAACAGCAGCAGTTATCAGGTTGTTACAAATGTAATGTCCGTTTTTTCCTTCAGTCTGAACTGAATCGCACCTGTGTGAAGACGTGTATGTTTTTGGTGAAAATTATTATTGTATTTGTAGAAAACGGTATTTATTTTGAAGTGTGTACCTGTTCCATTTCTTGGAAAGATTAATACACCTGTCCTTGTCTCGCTTATGGAAATGCTGTCGGCAAGAGATATTCGGGCAATTTACCTCTTTCAATTTACAAAGGGATTAAATGCAGCTGCAGCAACGCGAGAAATTAATCAGACTTTCGGTGAAACCACGTGTAATGAACGCACATTACGGCGATGGTTTAAAAAATTCAGCGAGGGAAATTTTGATTTGGAAAATGAGCCTCGCGGATATGCGCGTAGCACCGTTAATGACGACGAGCTGCGTGTAGAAGTTGAAAGTAATCCGTCGACAACAGTGCATAGCCTTGCAGAAACATTTCAAGTATCCATTGCTACCATTAGTCGTCACCTTTCTTCGATTGGCAAAGTGAAGAAACTCGATCTATGGATGCCGCACCAATTATCGGAAGCCAGTAAGCTCCGTCGATTAGAGGTGGCTACCTCTTTGGCTAATCGACAGAAAGTTGAACCGTTTCTTCATCGAGTGGTAACGTGTGACGAAAAGTGGATACTTTATGATAATCGGAGGCGGTCAGAACAATGGTTAGATCGAGGTGAAGCACCAAGACAGCATGCACGAGCATCACTTCACCCGCGAAAGATTATGGTGACTGTATAGTGGACCAGTAAGGGTATTATTGACTATTCATTTTTGCAACCTGGTGAAACCATCACGGCAGCATCCTATTGTGCCGAACTGGAAACTATCCATGGAAAATTGAGCCGCTTGCAGCCCTCACTAGTCAATAGACATGGACCCATACTTCTTCATGATAATGCAAGACCTCATGTTGCACGACAGACAATCCAAAAACTTTCGGAATTTGGTTACGAAATTCTCCCTCACCCACCTTATTCACCTGACCTTTCGTCAACTGATTTTCATTTTTTTCCGAAGTTTAGACAATCACTTAAAAAATAGGGACTTCCCTGACCGGGAGTCTGTAATAGCAGTGTTTGAGCAATATGTGAGCCGTTAAAACCTATATTTCTTTTCGAAGGGAATTTTTCAGCTTCCAGGCGGTTGGCAGCAAACTATTGATGTAAATGGAGACTATTTTGCAGAATAAATATTTATATTTTTTTATTCCTTACAAAATCGGACATTTCATATGTAACAACCTGATATTATCAAGATTGCTACTGACCTGGCATTTCAATTCTGGACGCCGAGATCTCCTAATCTCACATCTTGCGATTTCTTCATTGGAAATTCGTGGAAGATTTAATTTACGTAGCATCTATTACCACAAATATAAATGGCCTAAAACCCGTATAACAACTGTGGTAAAGTCAGTGACGCAATATATTCTTCATCGAGTGTGGGATATATTCAGCTACCGTGTAGATGCTATCCATGCAGCTGCAGAGGAACACATTGAACATCTATAAATTCTAATGTATATATATATATATAATTAAATGTAATTTACAAAATTCACCTACGACATATAGTTCAGAAAATACAGTCCATTGAAATTGTGTGCACTTATTTGAATTAATCTATAAAATCTATAATAAAAAGTAGTGCCAGATAATACAACACCTGTCTTACGTTGTTCTGTTTTGAATAACTTGTGCGCTGATTGGGTCAGAAAGTTGATTTTATAAGCACATCTCCTTTATAAAGAATAAAATACTGTGATATTAGCTGATATATATATATATATAGGTTTAGCGGCAAAGGCATAGTCCTATTAAGAATAAATATACATACATGCGAAGTTGAAAATCATTACGAAGACGGTATTTGTACCTGTTTATAATGTAAATGTATATATACATACATATATATATATATATATATATATTTTTATTTTGCTTATTCGCATATTAATATTTTCGCACCAAGAACATTTTTAATATGTACTTTATCAACAACCTAGGTTTTCAAGGCTATACAAACATATGTAATGCGTAAGTATCTAGCACTTACGTATATGTCTAATTTAATCGAGAATCGATTCCGCTCAATCGCGAATTAGAGACCATCGACGCATAAACAGCTCGAGAGACATTGGAGCATAAACGTTCGGATAGGGGAAAGTGGCAAATTTAAGAACAAACCTAGTCTTACAGAAATGTTTCTTGACTAATGATCCCCCAAATCGTTCTTTAGAAATGTCAATTCTATAATATTTGCCCTTTTCAATTGCTGTAGCTGCAAACCCGTAGTGTAAAGGGAATTATTCACCATCGCGTATTATGTTAATATACTGCGATGCGAGAGAAGAAAGGGAAGATTCGCGGTCCGAAATAGTCTTAAGGTTAGGTTACATCCGGTGTGGTGCCACAGGCGGAGCACCGGATTCTAGGGTAATTATTGTTAATTATCTAAGTTTCTTTTTTTTTCTAAATAAAAGGGTCCGAAGTAGTCCAACGGTCGCGCTGATGCCAAATTTGAATATGAGTTTCACATATTCGCATCGGTAAAATATGTTATTGATGCTCAGTAACGTTGCACAACACTACATCATACAGACGCTACGGACTGTTCGATTAAACATAAGAAAATGTACATACGTGAAATTATATATATATATATATATATATATATATATATATATATATATATATATATGAAATTATGTAATAAACTAAATGTAAATTATGAGAAATAATTATTTAAAAGTCATTTCTAAAAACTAGTTTCAACCTTTTTTGGATAAGAAAACGAATGTACAAACATGGCTTAACATGTTCCCATGTGCGTGAAAGCGATCGTCTCTGTAATGTGCAAAAGTGGGCTTCAACACACCTCTTGATCAATATTCATAGATAGTAGTGAAGATTTGCAATTTCAGGTGTAGTCCGATATTGAAACACACCACGATCTGTCAGAGATAGAGTGCAAGGATGAAATCAGTGAACAGCAATAATACCAAGAAATGGTTATACCTCTCACAATTAGCACATAGAACTCGACAGCTGCTGTCAACATAAACAATAATAAATTATTTGCATACTTTTGACTTATGTATCCAAAGATGGTTGATTTGCATTCCTCTTATAGAGCAAAAAAATGTCATAATGAAAGAGAATGAGTATTATTCTGTGACGAATCCAGATTTACCTTGTAACCAACTTTACTTCACAGAAAATGGAGATTTTACTGCCAAAAAGTATTTGAACGCGACTATTGTTGGAATATCGCAATTTATTCACAGTAAAAGCATTTTTGTTTTCGTCTTCAACAAAATTACAATTCATCCAAAAACTATACATTTGCAAGGGGTATCGCATCATTGTAAACGCTAAACCAGAATAGGCAACTCTGCCAAACTTGCTTATATTACACAAATGTCTGTTTTGTATTGCACTGTAAAAGGCCTCTCTTTCTTGAACATTCTTCTGGTAGACTAAAATTCATTTTCAAAGATGTTTGCAGAGTTCTTCTGTTTAAAAATTATTAACCTGTCGAGTCTTTCCTAATTCATATTTACTGTCACGATAACTGTACAATCAATAATCATCCTTTTCGTTATGTTAGTACTCTCGCTGTGCGTTTAAAGTTTTCAACATCTCTTGATAAATCTCTAAAAATCAGTTGGTGCTGTCGAAACGTCTCCCTAAATCGATTAGCATTCACTAGTTCCATATAAACGAAAGTTATGTCCAACTACAAAATTTTTCTTGCGTTGTTAGTACAATTTCAAATCTTTTTGATATTGCATTCGAATAAACATTTTGTTGAGCTTTCATGATAATTATTAATACATATATCACTTGATGCATGTATATTTTATACATTTCTAGGATTCGCAATTGTGTTTTGGCACATAGCGTAGATTTGTAAACATTTCAATGTCAAGTTTATTTGAAATTTCGTTACCCATACATATATGTATGTATAGAAATAGATCTGCGGTAAAACAATTTTAAAAATAGATAATACGACGCACAAGAAGGGTAACAATATAGTATTATCTTCAGTATACAGAAAGAATCATGTCTTTCTGTTTTTCAAGATGGCATTGCAAATTTGTGTCCGAAATGTCCGAAATTAAAAACCCTATATAAATAGTGTTTTTAAAGAGCGCTGTTTCTAAATTACATTTCGGTCCACTAAACTCTATTAAATCCCACTAAGGAAATGCGAAAGACAAAGTGGAGGTCAATAAGTAATCGAGGATTTACGAATTTAAATATTTAGATTGCAATAAACAATACATAGGCCGTACAAAGCGATGGATAGAAACCCGGACTAAAGAACATAAAGCGCACATCAAATTTAATCTACTTGAGAAATCTAGTTTAGCAAAGCATGTGTTAGAGAATATTCAAAACATAACCGCGGATTGTTTACATTTGGTTAAGAACGTGTATAATTACTGTGAATTAGATATCTATGAAAGCATATATATTTCTAAAATGGGAAACTATATGTTAAACGTCGATGGATGTCTAATCCCTCACTTATGTCCGTTTAAGTTCATAGAAAAGTAATATACGACTGACGAAAAGTTTCGCATATGAAAGCAGATACTTTAAGATAAATGTTTAGTTTAGGATTAAAATACAATTCAAATTATGTGAAACGAATCTACAGTGTGTGTTTAGCTTGCGACTGTGTAAATCTACTACGGACTTTGCTCTGTACGGGTTTTGCCACGATTCCAGGTGCGACACTGATTAATTATCAGCTGAAATAATAACTTAATTGTCAAAATCGTGTCCAGAATACGAAAATTATTGTGGAAAAGGTTTCTAAACAACTTTTTTAGATGACATCTCAAAAAATTAAAAATAGTAATATTTACTGGGATGCAGTTTTACATTTCTTAATTTTCAGAACATCCTGTATGACACATTATAAATTGAACTGCTATGTATTACTATCCAGAACAATCAAAAACTTTTATAACGAATATTTTTTCTGTGAAATCAATATTTGTTTCCTCTTGGCACATCTTTCCGAGCACTCTGTATAACATAAATGAATTACAATGTTCTGTTTGTCTAAAAAAATTACTTTAAATAAATAATTATTAATTCGACATTTATGGTTACGAACTTTGTACTAACTCTTTAATGTTTTTAACTTTAATTTTTAATAACCTGATCTTTATTTCAATTTATTTACTCTGTACATTTAAACTTGACATTTTGTATGTTTTTTTTTATATGCGAGGTACGAAAATTTTTGTCATGTTCTATGTACCTATTTCAACACACCAATAAATATTTATTTATTACGTTATACTAATTATCATTAGATGTCATTAATTAAATTTTTCCGCCTCTTAAATTTACCACTCGCGTAAAACATTTGCCACACTGTTCCGCTCATCATAAATACCGTTATTAACTATACTACTACCTGTTGACTTCGACAGTTGAAGCAAGAAGTACAATATTTACATTAGCCAAGGATAAGTACATTCAAAATATTTCGCACTGATGTGTACGAAAAAAATTAGTGCTTGCAAGTTGTTCATCGCTATTAGTCGATCGCGGCAGGCCGTGTCGGAGGTTCTCGTTTGTTCCATTTGACAAGCCGGTGGCACTTAATTGAGGTTATATCTTATCGATTTTCCCATTCTCGGGAGAGAGGAAAACGCAAAGTTCCATGTGTGACGTCTGTAAAATATAAAGACTGTTCATGTGTATTTTGACAGTATTTCGCGAACTAGATGTTACGGTGTGTTGTATTATGATTTTGAGGTTATGTGACTGGTGAATATGTTGAATTTGATCAACTTGTTTTAACCTATTTATAACTGCTAATATTGCACGGTTTTATATTAAATTTACGATAAATTCAATAGTAGAAAGCCCATTACAATACCTTGTTTAAAATGTAAATTTTACGAATAGACTTAATGATTAAATATAGATATATTTGATATATCTGCAATATCATTAAATAATTTAATCTTAATCTAAGTACAATAATTTTGTGATCCTTTCAAAGATAAGTGTTTGTTTTATGTTTTGGAAAACGAAGTCTGCCTGCCTAAAATACTTTCTACTAACGTTAAATTTAATTCGTTTAATAGGTACCACTTACAAAAATTAATAACAATATAATTAAAAGAAGTAGGTAAACACAACGTTTTCAAATAATAACTTTATCTATTATGTATTTAGTTAATAATGACTTTTATGAGTAATAATAATCTTAGTATTGAATATATACATGTATACAGTATACTGTGTTCATAAAACGGACATACCATCATTTTGAGAGGATTGCAATAACAAGTAACGATTATTGCAATAATTCGCGGAATATATTAATATATAATTATAACTAGACTTGGCATAGCAAGCGTTCTATCAGCGGCGCGTGCTTCGAAGAAGTGCAAGAGAGATTGCAGGCAATAAGTGTAAATAAACACCTTTTAAGCTGAGTTTTTCAGTTTGCATATGTACAACGTGAAAAAGATAGGTTAAATATTTATAGCATCAGGTATATTTCAACAGTTTCTTCGTATAATAGTGTTTGGCGTGAGGAATATACGTTCTTATATGCAGAGAACGGCCGTTCAACGTTTAATGACTTACTTAATTGAAATAATCTTTGTTAATAATTAATATCACTAAAAATTAGTAGATTAGTATAGGTAACGTGTTAACGAAGGATTCAGATTTGACCAGATTAAAACAAATTTTGGTGATAGTGGATCTACAGACCCGTTAAGTATTAAAGAATAATCCGTTAATTGTAGATTTATTGAAAGATTGTTTGTTCATATTTATTACCTTCTAAACTTCTTACACTTCTTTAAAGACTCACGGTTGTTAAACAATTATATGCACCTTTGACTGTCGATTAAATTCCGATCCAGTTAAGCTTCACTATTTACACACGTTTGTATTGATTTCTATCCAAAAAGGGAACTAAAATTTAGATAAGTGCTCTTTATGTGGTGTATTTCACGCTCAGTTTTCATTTACAACAAGTAACAAAAAGATTAAATCAAATGCATAATTAAAAAAACGCGCTTTTGAAACTCACTTTTTCAAACGCCAAAAAATTAAAGATAGAACTAAGTATGTCAATGTTATATTAGAATTAAAACGCGTAAAACGCACATATAATAAAGTCGACCTTTAGAACCTATTACTTTTGCCTAATTTTACTTAATTGTATTTATTTCAAGGCTTCTAATTAAAAAAATACATTACAATGTTATTTAATAAACTATTGTTTATATGTATAGATTAACTTCACCAGTGATTTTTTAAGACGGAAAAGGACTAACAAACTCAAACCTAGTAAAGTAATACATACTTCCTTTGACAAAAAAATGTAATATTTACAATTTTCCAAAGTATTTTTGCTTCCGTAACAACCAATCTTGGAAACCTTTCCTTCAATCTTTTCGCGTTAGATTGTTTATTTCATTTTTAAATGCCTCAACTGTTTCTTGGACAGATGTAAAACGAAAATCCCGTAACTTATCCTTTAAATGTGGATACGAAAAGAAATCATTAAATGTCCAATCTGGACTATTCGACAAGTGAATCCCCATTATTTCAATATTTTGAATATTTAAATACTCAATCGGTTTTGGATTATTCCTGCGGACACTTTGGAGAACTTGCAACAAACTGTAGTGTACCATCCTGTATTGACGATAAGATGGTTGTCTATCGCTATAGTGAAAATATGTCCATTAATCAAAAAAAATGTATGTAGAAACCATCTTTGTTTCAGATTTTTTCTTGAAGAAATTTCGTTGGAATCGGCTCATTTTCAAATATCCTAACTGCCAATTGTTGTTTTTCTCCGAGGTTTCAGCGTAAACCCATGTTTAATCATCTTTAATAACGTACGCTGAGTGAGACGATCCATTAGCAGAACACTCTAGTGTAAATCTACACAACATTGTGGAGAATGTAATAGAAACAATGCTTATGTGCCTTCAAGATAATATTAATTACCTTCACATCTATCTTTAACCTTCTAACATACTGGTACTCGTCAGTCGTGTTCCGAACGAGACCGATATTCTTTTATATAACGGTCTTTCTTAACTTAGGAACTCGAAATATCCCTCGAAAAATCGACCACCTTGAAGTTCATGTAGTGTAGCTTTAAGTTAGTAGGAACATTATTTGTGTTCAAATCCCTAAAAACATTCTTTAGAGCTTAACTCTTTTGAGACAGATTTTATATTTGGGCATCCACAATATTTATTTCAAATATGTAGAAGAGGTAAATATTATCTCATTAATATTTGTATAGTGGTACATATACCAGTAATTTTTAGGAATACTAAACTGCGAAGTTAGTATTCACAGAGGGACGTCACATTTTTGACATATTGTTTTCGTTCTGGTTTGCTTTTTATTTTTAGTACATCTCTTGCACTGCCTACTTGTGTTGCAATGAATAGACAAATGCAATGCACACTTGTCCAAGATCATAATTGCAATATACCTGGTAATACTGAGCTCAACTTTTTGTTATAGCTTCTTTTTTACAAGCAAGTTTTTCTAGAAAAGCTCTCTTTGGAAGACTCTATTAATCATATATATGCCATTTTCATTACCTGTTTCAGCAGTATAAATCAAACGGAAATTTGTGTGTGGCAGTGGTTCTGCACTAATTGACACAATGTCTTTTGCGCTGGTGTTAAGTTAGTTAGGTACCCAGTGAGCATATAATTTCTGTCCACTATGGAAACTAATGAGCGTCGCGCCATTTTCAGTTAATTGAAATATTTTTGTCGTAATTAATGAACAAAGCAATGATGGCGGTTGTTTTCTCAATAATTCCGCAATCTTTGGCAATTATCGTTCATGTGCAGGATTCAATAGATGCTCTGCTCAATGCAGAAAAAGTGATAAAAGTGCTTTCACTTCTGCCTATAGAGATTTCATTTCTGTCCGAGAGATGGACGTATAATTTTCTCTTATTACTTTATATTAGTATTCTTAGCGGCTTAATCCGCTCTTAAAGTTATAAAAGAGTAGCAACCACTTTGTTCATTGTTTATTTTATGTTTTTTTCAAAGCACCTTAATATTTTAGAGATTTACCTTTTTTTGCCCAATTCGTAGTCTGATTTTTTGGTTCCTCCCATACCATTGGTATTGCAAATGTTATTGATAAATATATACTTTTTAGCCATCCACGAAAATGTACAAGTAATGGGTGTTTTTAAGCTGCATGAGAACTATCGATATCGATAACTATGGTTTGACAGCTGATAATGTCAAACTATCGATATCGATAACTATGGTTTGACAGCTGATAATATCAAACTGTGTTGACATTTCTGTTCAGTAAGGTTTGGCAAGTCATCATGAATCGTTTAACGCCAGAACAATGCTTCCAAATTGTGGAAATTTACTTTGAAGTTCATAGAGCACTTCGTCCATTTTACGGTCAACATAATCAGCCTAGTGAGCAAGCAATTCGTAGTTATTGATCGTTTTCGCACTAATTTTACTCTTCTCGATTCAAAACCATCAACGAGACAAAGAAATGTGTGTACCCAAGAGATATTGTTGCTATAGCGCGAAGTATTGAAGAAGACGCCGAAATGTCGATTCTTTGTCGTTTTCAACTTGTTGGCCTTTGCCCTTCGACTACGTGGAAAATTTTACGTAAGGATCTTGGCTTACGTGCCTATAAAATATAGCTCGTGCAAGAATTGAAGCTAAACGGCCATCGTTTGCGTCGCATTTTTGCTGATTGGACTCATTTGAAACTGGCCGAAGATGAGTATTTTTATCAAAGAATTGTGTTTAGTGATGAAGCTCATTTCTGTTTAAATGGCTATGTTAATAAGCAAAATTTCCGTATTTGGAGTAAAGACAATCCTCAAGCCGTTAACGAATCGCCAACACATCCATTAAAATGACTGTTTGGTGCAGTTTACATGCTGGCGGCATCATCGATCCTTATTTATTTCGAAATGAGGAAGGAGCTGCTGTTACGGTGAATGGCGAGCGCTATCGAGCCTTGCTGACTAAATTTTTGTTTCCAAAAATTAATCAGCTAAACATCGACGGCATTTGATTCCAACAAGACGGCGCAACTTGCCATACAGCGCGCTTAACAATCGATTTATTGCAAAATCAATTTGGTGACAACTTTATTTACAGAAGTGGCCCTGTTCACTGGCCCCCTCGTTCGTGCGAGCCTCCGGATTACTTTTTATGGGGCTATGTTAAGTTATTGGCTTATGCCGACAAATCAGCAACTCTTGAAGCATTGGATGCCAATATTCAAGCTACCATTGACGCCATACGGCTAGATTTATTAGAAAAAGTCAAAAATTCGATTGATCGAAGGACCATTAAACTCGTAGTCGCAGCGGACATATGTCGGAAATCATATTTTAAAAATAAATGCCATGAAATTATCTACCAGATTATAATAAAAAAAAAATTCCCTCCAACAATATTTCTGTCTTGTATTATTTAAAGTTCTCAAACTCTTAAAAAAACACCCGTTACAACATAAGTCTAAAACTCAAATATTACTTCGTATTTATTTCTTACTCCTTTTTAATTAGAGGCGTTAAAGCTTCTTTTTGAAATACTAATGAACATTCACCACATACATAATAGAGCGAATATGGATTATTCTAGAACGATAGTACATTTTCAAGAAGTATTTATTAAAACTGCTCTCTTTCGTAAAATAGGAAATTGAAATAAATAATTCCAAACCCATACATATAATGTAACGATCGTTTAAAGCACAATTGCTGTCAGTTGGAGGGACATTAATAATTTTTTCCTATTTTTAGTAAATACATATCTTTTTAATAGAGATATTTCAAATTAGATCCTATAAATAGATACAAAGTGTTACAGTTAATGTTGAATGAGAAAACTTGAATTAATTTTGGGGTCACTTTAATAGCCGACTAGAAATACCGTTAACATGTACGTAATCTCAGTATTATATCAAAAAATGTAATTAAATTAATGCATATTTAGTGACTTTGAACTATACTTTAAGTTATAATAATAATATTTATTACATTTGTCATTATTTTATAAAGATAAAAGTCAAAGAATGCATTCGTCTATATTAACAATATTACCGATAAAGGAAAGAAAAAAGTAAAAATTACCAGAAAGAAAAAAAATCTGTAAGTACTTTGTCTTTATTGCTTTCATTGTTGTGTATGGTAACTTATTAAAAAATTTTGAAAACGCTAGTCGATATTTCACGTTGCAGAAGTTCAACCTGTTTCTTGTACTGTATTTATGAGAAAAACAATGCCTTTCGAACGACTCTTTATTTATATATAAAAAGATTAATAATTCATAATTGTCTGGTTTCTGGTCGTGTAAAACCGCTTTATTAAATGAAGATACACATTTTTATTTATAATTTATTGTTACAAGTCCATCGCCTACATTCTGAAATACATATTCAAGCGATCTCCAATTGCTTGTACATAAGGTTGTGACAGAACACCATGAATATTACTGATGTTGAAGTTTTGCTAAGGTTAATAATGTTTTGTGGATATTTAACATCACGTCCATGAATAAGACTAAGATTGTAATTAAACAAATGAGATGCTCGGTACATGCTTGATTGACTCTTCTAAATTGATAAAATATTATTTCAATACTTTCTTGCATATACATATTTGCTCTTGCTTCTTTTATGTCATCTTGTTGATCGTTAAGTGATAACATTTGAATACATTAGTAGCAATAACTACACCCAGTCTTTTTCTTTTGTGTTACTTCTAAATTCGGTTCATGTTTAGCATGATAATCCGAAAAACTTTTAGTTATACCCTGTATACCTAATATATTAAGAGAAAATCATCAATCATTATATATTACTGCATGTTTTAATGACTTTTTCTTCTTGGTCCGAAAACATAGTTTAACCACCAATTTTTTTTATGTGTAATTCACATTTGTTGTATAATATCGGCTGATAGGGCACTGGTAAGTCACTGGCTTAGCATGTCGGAGGTCTCAGGTTCGAGCCCTATGGCCTGTTATCCTGGGAAGGATTTCGTGGCTTGGCTTTTCCAGTTTAATCGAATGCTGACAGATAAATATCTTAAGATGTATCACGACTGCAGGCATAATAATAATCCACGGTCTGCCAAAGCCCCCTCTAGTTGGTATTAACCTGTTGATGTGACGACATGGATTATTATATAATATATTATAGATTTAATATACAAAGGGTACTAGGAAAGTTTTGCAATATGACGCAACAATGAATCGTAGGAAGCTGTTTGTTGCTGTATGTTGAGACATGTTCATACGTACATAGTAGCCGCCGCGTCATGTCGATGGACTCAGTTATTCATTAGCAGTGGGAGTGAAGTGCTTGCGATGGCATCGTGGTCAAGAAATGAGATAAGGGCAGTTTTGCGTTGTAATTTCGTGCGTGGTTTAAACATAGATCAGCGCTTCGAAGAAATGACACTAGGTGATGTTTGTCCACATCGCACAACGATAGTATAGGTGGTATAGAGAATTCCAAAGGGGAAATTTAACTGTGGAGGATGCTGAGAGGCCGGGATGACTACGAACGTCAGTTACGGAGGAAAACGTTACTACTGCGAGGAAAATGCTTGGCGAGGACAGGCGAGTGACCTACCAACAAATAGAGGGTACTTCAGGCCTAAATGCACCAGCAATTCGTTCGATTCTGCATGATCATTTGCACGTGAAGAAACTTTGTTCTCTCTGGGTGCCGCATCGACTGACTGAAGAGCAGATGACACGACGTGTGACTTGGTGCCGGGAAATGCTAAAAAAGTTTAATAAGGGGCAATTTCGGTATGTGAACAACATTGTGACAGGTGACGAGACTTGGCTGTAGTATTACGATGTGCTGACCAAAGATCAAAACAAAGTTTGGATCTCTGATGATGAAGATACACCCGTAGTTGTCAGAAAAATGACTGTATTTTTCAAATCGAGTGTAATTATGGAACGCGTCGTTTTGGACACCTGCGGCCAAAGTGAAGAATGGACACTTGGTTCCTCCATCACTATAATGCTCCAGCTCGCCGCGCCAACGCCTGCACCGAATATTTGACCACGACAGGATTGAAACTTCTCGAGCACCCTCCCTACAGTCCAGATTTTGCTCCCTGCGACTTTGCACTGTTCCCGCATGTGAAAATGAAGCTAAAAGTGAGGCGGTTTTCCAGTGATGAAGACCTTCTACGGGCTTGGGACAACAAGTGTGCTTTACTCCCCAATGAAACTTATCAGAACTGGTTTAAAGATTGGTTTCGGAGGATGGAGAGGTTTATTGAGTGTAGAGGAAATTTCTTTGAAAAAATTAAATAAACATAGCTGTATTGCAAAACTTTCCTAGTACCCTTTGCATTAGACCATAAATACACCAAAATTCTCATTGATATAACTGCAATATTTCCCACTTCCTGCTTTATGCATGCATTTTCTACTCAAAAAATAATCCTTTTTTACAGTAAGACCTGAATTATCGAGATTTCGAATTCAATTTAATGGTTTCAAAATTAGACAACAAAACAAATTCTTGCAATAAATTATGAGTCATCTTGAAAACTGACCAATCAAGGTGATTTTCTGGAAAATGCTAATGTAAACAGAAGTAATGAGAAGGAAGAAACATTATCTCTCTATATCTTAAAAATTGCAAATGATATGTACTTTTTGCATACATATCTTTTAGCAATATACTATAATGTACCACAATTATCTAACAGAATCTGTCAAAAAAGTGTGTTGTCCAGTTTTATCAACAACTCATTTTAAACTGATGCAATAAAACCTGTTTTCAAAAAAAAATCATTGACGTAATTTGAATAATAAATACAATATTTGGAACTAGAACTCTTGCATTATATTCGTTGAAATGTTTGCGAGCCTCAATTGTTTTTGCATTAAAAAGTGGAGCTAATAAAGAATAACAAATTAACCAATATCTAAAATGTATTTGCAATTACTTATAATTGTTCATTTATTTTCGCATATTAATTAGTATTAGAAATGAATAAACTACTTTTTTTGGTATATTTAACTTATTTGTTATTGCAAACTCCAATTTTTAAATTAATGGATAATAAATTAAACGGTAGGTTTAAACCGTATTAAATGATTTTGTAATAAAAGGGATTGATTGATAAACTATATTTTACTACAATTAAACGTTATATCTCGTCGATTTTCTCGTCAAAAATTAACAGTAACTCATCTTATTACATTCACTCCATTTTTTCATTAAGAGCTGAGTGATGAGGAACAAGTAGATATAATTGGAACCGATTATCAACTTTTTTATTGGGTCTTCTAATGTTATTGCGATCTCGTTCGAACATAATCAATTTTTATATATATATATATATATATATATATATATATATATATATATATATATATATATATGAACAATTCATATTCATACTTGCACACGTGATAAAAGCGTTTATCCTTGCTCTCTCACTTTTGTATATCTTTTCTGTGGTTACACTTTTCAATTATATTTTTAGTGTGTGTGATTGGCTACTATAAAGTATTTGCTTCCATATGGTTTATGTCTCAAGATCGATTGTCTGTTGGTAGTCCAGCGATTTGATTGGTGAGTTTATTAGATTTGCCATAAATGTATTGAGAATCTTTTTTCCCTTGGCTTGATGCTTACGTTTTAAAGATAGTGAGTTTTTGTCGGAGTGTTTTTTGGATTGGTAGTTTTTCCTGAATGTAAATGTGTGAGTTTGTGTATGCATACCGGGACTATTCATTAAGTTTAAAGTTTACTATGGTTTTCCCTTTGTGTTCTTTTGTTAACCCTCCCACTGTCTTATTTCCACTGTTTGTGTGTTTCTACAAGACGCGGTGACGAGCATCTCAGCGTTAAGTGCGTGACCACGTTGTTTCTTGCTCCTTATTCAATTATATTTTGTACAATATTTATATACATATATATTTGGAGTATGGCTGGTGCAGCCGTGCAGCTTTGTGATTGCTGCGGTACATAGACTGATATACGGCAGTTGGTTTTCTGCTCAATGTATAAAAGTAAAATTAATTATTCGTGTATTAGCTTGTCTTTATCTGAAGTTAGAGTAATCAAGACAGTTGTAACAAGATCTCGCGAGTCATGGATTTGCTCCAAGTGTTGCGGCATTGCTGGTAGTATTAACAACTTCAAATCATTTATTGTCGAATTAAGAGATGAAATGTTGTACTTAAAATCTCAGAGTTGCTCTTTAGAAAAAGTTCAAACGGCGTGGGGCAAGCCTCCAGCTTTGGCAATTTTGAAGATATTCTGCAAGAATTTACTGAGCATCAGAAGAGGAAAAATAACGTAATCGTCTTTGGGGCGAAAGAGGTTATCTTATACCTGTCGTTGACACAAACAATAAAATTCAATAAACATTAAACTTGTTGAAATGGGTAAAGACGACCCCAGTAGAGCTTCTCCGAGACCGCTAAAACTTCCAATTTTGAATGAGAGTGTAGCACACACACTAATGAGAAATGCTAAGAGACTTAAGGAGAGTGATCTGTTCAAAATAGTCGGTATATCTCTGGATCGCAGTCCGAGGCAGGTTGAGTACTATCTATCGTAGGATAAAACAAGAAATGCTCGATTAAACCGTAAATGGTGAAAAAACTTAAGATACGTGCATGGTCTCCAAACCATCGTTTCGTGATTTAAATTTTATGATATACTACCAAAATGTTTTGCGTACAAAACAACTGGATTTCTTCATTTCGATATTTTTCGGGAATTGCGACTTGGTAGCAATAACGGAGACTTGCCTTGCACCAGATATATCGAGAGTCGTACTTAATATATAGGTGTGATCGTCGGTTGTAGGAGATTGGACGCGCCATCGTAGGGGGAGTTCTGTTGAGCGTCAAGAATTGTTTTGCTGCCTCTATCCATGTTTGTAATTTTTTTGCGCTATTGATATTGTGGGTTATAAAATTGTATTAGATTGATATCAAATTACTTATTTTATAAATTTATATTCCGTAATATGTTACTGTACAAGATTTTGAAAATTTCTTAAATATTTCTGAGCAATTTAACTTATCTCACAGTAATATAATTGTCATGGCTGATTTCAATATCACACACTTTAATAATGATTTTGTCACTGATACCCGCAGGCAATTGTTGATGAACTACATTAACTTTGCTAACATGAAGCAATTTATCAATGTTCTTAATTCTAATGGTTGTTTACTCGATTTATTAATGTATGACTTTGAACCCAGTGTTCTTAGATGCGAGGAACCTTTGGTACCGGAAAATGCTACTGATCAACCTGCTCTGAATTTTAACATAATACTGAAAAACTCTGACTTTTAACTTCCCGAATTTAACGAAGCCATCTGGCAGATCTCGCAGTGTTCAAACACAAGAAAATATACAGTGCGACAAGCCATTGCACATATTCCCAATATTAGCATTTGGGGGATATCATTTTCAAAACTAAGTGATAATGTGTGTGTATGTGATGAATTGTGAAACAATTTTTTTTTAATCTTCTCGGGATACTTTGTTATTTACGTTTAATATTGGGGACCTATTTCTGCTGTACCCTGTGTTACTACTCGTAAAATATTACTTACACCACTTCAATCAAGTTAAGCTTGAAATGAGGTTGGACAAACATAATGTTACTAATGGAATTGAGAATGTCAAAGAATTATGCAAGAAATTGGATACATTGTTTGTTTAATTCTAGAGCAATTAATTGTGTAAAAAAATTAATGCCTTCATATAAAGACACGGTTTTATAGTTTTGAAGCCCTTTTAAATATTCTTACACATTCCCCATTTTGGAATCATTTTTAAAAATTTTCCTTCATTGCCCTTTTTTATTAATTTGAGTTTATCTATCCCGTGAACTTCATAATTAATGACATTGATATAATAGTTGTAAACAAACAGATTGTATCTTTAGTTCTGAACTTATTGTGGAAGAATTTTTGTAGCAATATTTTATCCCGTTACTATACGAATAATTTAAAGAAAAAATTGTTTATGTAATAGTTACATAATAGTTTTATCATAGGATTAACCACATTTTCCTTTGAATAAAAACTCAAAAAACGATGACTCGTAAACGAAGATAACATTGTAATGATACATACCAGTTGCTTATTGTATAAATTTCATGTGAAAAACACTTTATCGCAAAATCTCAATTTACGTTTAAGCTCTCTTAATACGTATATTCTTGCCAAAGTAATTAATCATTCGGCTTCTCTTATCAATGTGAATCAGATGCAAATAACAGCGTGTATTTATATATTTTATTTACAATGTGTATTATAATGTATGTATAATTACTACATACGTGGATTGTCTTTTAAATTTTGCATATAAAACAGTAGATAGCTTTTAAAGACTTCATTGTTTTTCGAAGTAACCTCTACGAAGATTAATATACTCTTGCATGCGCTCGAACCAACTCTGGAAGCAGTTTGTTGGTACAGTCAGAATTACGTTTTTGAATGCATCGACTGCTCCTTCTGACGACTGGAACCTTTGACCACGCAATCCGTTGTTGATTTTCGGAAAGATAAAGAAATTGTTGGGGCTAAGGTCCAGACTATACGGAAGATGATCCAACAATTCGACGTTTTGTTGTGTTAAAAATTCAATTGTCTTGAGTGCTGTGTGCGACCTTGCATTATCTTGGTGAAGGGCGATTCGTCGTTTGGGGTTGGTTTATCGAAGCTCAGCAATGACTTGCGACAAACAAATGGTTGTATACCAATCGGCAGTAACAGTTGCTTGATCTTGTAGATGAATTGTTGCTACATGACCTGCTATCAAAACAAATGTCGCGACCATCTTTTGGAGACACTTCGAGAACGACTTTTGTCGGCTTTTCTTCACCTTGGAACTCCCAAACAGACGGCTCATCGTTTATTTTCTGGCTCGTATGAGTTAATCCAAGATTCATCACCGCTGACAATGTCGTACACGTTTTTAGAGTTTCCGGTGTTGAAGCGATCTAAAGTTTTTTGACACCAATTCACCCTACCTATGTTCTGTTTTTCGGTCAACAGATGCGGTATTCAACGGGAAACTAATTTTTTTATACAGTTCTTTATGTGAAATTTTTTGAAATCCCGAATAATACTTCAATCTGACGATATGTCACACAGCATCGACGTTTTCCTAAGTGACGCCGTTTTTGGTGAACCTGCTCTTGGATCGTCGCTAAGACTAGTCCGTCCACGTTTGAATTCTTCATACCAACGAGAAATTGTTGACTGATGTGGTGCTTCATTACCTAAAACAGAAACCAAGTCGACGAGGCATTCTTGTTGAGATAATTGCCTTCGAAAATTATAAAAAATTATTCCGCAAAAATGTTGTCGGTTTAATTCCATTTTAATTTGTAGTACTGACATTTGATTAGTGTCGCCCTCTATGTTCCACTATGCAATACTTAAAACACATTCCACATATTAGTAACTCTACATTGAATAAGATTTAAGTCTTCTAGTATCTAACTCACGATAAATATTAATTTTTCAAGACGACTAATTAAAAACAGAAAAATATTAAACATATTACATATTACATAAACATTGAAAATTGATTTAAATTCAATAAAACTTGTTTAGGACATGAAATATTGGTGAAGTTTGTTAGGGTAAAAATGCTTTTGAGACCAAACTACTGCGTCTTCATATTGCACAATTTTATACACACAGTAACCATGCCATGAAACATTTACTGAATGAATCTATACCGAAAAGTAAGGTCTACAATATGTTCAATAAACAAAATACAACAGGAATAAGTGGAGGTGGAAGAAAATCAAAAATAGCGACTAAAATAAAATAACTTGGTTGAAGAGAAAATTTAGCAATGAGAATTCAACAAATCAACGTGATGCTGTTAGAAAATTGAAATAATGAGATACTAAAAAAAATTGCTCCTTTAATTCTTCAACAAGTTCTCCACAATATATCATCTTTAAATTAACTGAAAGATAAACAGCACTTTTCGATTCTACAAACTTCCCATATACACCCTGTAATCGTTAAAAGACTAAAATGTTTTAACACTTTCATTCCACATAAAGGAAATAACAGTTCTTTGAGTATTTGTGAATTTAAAGCGTCTTCTATAGTGACTAAGTTAACACTTTAACACACATCTGTATTCGCTAAGCGATTAATCACATGATTTGCTGATATGCGTCTAGTGATATTTTTAGTAAACAATTTATCTGTACCCGAAAGCATTAGTCACATGCTTACATGCCTACATTATTCAACAAGATCATAATCGCCAAAATTTTAGAAACATCCCTCGTAGATGTCATTTTCTAGGCTAATGCATTAATATATACTCTAAATCCCAAACTAACATTTTCTAAACCATAGTTGCTTCATTGTATTGAAATATAGTTACTCTAAAGGATTCTGTAGTAATGTAAGTTACACTTTTCTTTAAAATTAGCTACAGATCGTATTCGGGTAAGAACGTGCTAATGTTGCTGATTTTATTTTGATTTATCACTTACTACAATTAATCAGAAAGAAAAGAAGTTTTCGTAGAAATATTAGAAAATCTAGATTATTATTATTTTTGTTTCTTATTTTTGTAGTTAATTTATATTATTCTTGGGATATATTCTTGTTTTATTCTATATACTCGTAAATAAAGAGTGACCCAAAATTAACGCAATATTTGAATTAAATAGAAAACACAGTTTTTAGTCTTTTGATTGTTATTTTTTATTGAATCATAAAGTACATGGGATAGGGTTATTTATGGAATAACACATTGGACAAATGGCCTCCGTGGCTTTGCATGCACATACGCACTCGTTTGTCGAAATTTTCCATGACCATTATGCACAAATGTGTCTGGATTTCGTTGATGCAGCGTTGAATCCCTTCCTTTAATGCACGGGTGGTTGTGGGCTTGTCGACATAGACCTGTGATTTCAAATAACCCCATAAAAAGAAATCTAATGGTTTTAAATTACATGATCTAGGGGCCAATTCTGATCACCGAAACGAGAGAGTACACGACCTGGCAATGTCTCATGCAGTAATTGAATTGTTGCATGGGCTGTATGGCATGTGGCACCATCTTGTTGAAACCACATATTGGCCACATCAATATCATCCAATTTCGACAAAAAGAACTGTTATCATGTCGCGATATCGAGCACCAATAACAGTCACTGCTTGACCAGCTTCATTTTCAAAAAAGTATGGTCCAATTATGCCTCCAGCCCAGAATCCACACCAAACAGTGATACGCTATGGATGCATTTGTTTTTCGACAATCACATGTGGGTTCTCAGAACCCCAAAAGCGGCAATTTTGGCGATTAACAAAGTCATCAAGGTGAAAGTGTGCTTCATCGCTTAGGATGATTTTGCTCGAAAAATCAGTATCCATTTGTTGATGTTGAATAATCCATTCAACGAACTCTCTTCGCTGTGCATGGTCATTAGGCTTCAGTTGTTGTGTTAATTGAATTTTGTAAGCATGGAAACACGTGAAATTTGCAATTCTTGGCCACGACGCTGAATTAAGGTTCCTGGATTGTCACCGACACTCTCACGCACTGCTTCGATATTGACATTTTAACAGCTTGTTTTTGGACGACCAGTGTGTTTGGCGTCTCCAACGGATACAATCTCCCTGAATTTTTCAATTAATCTCTTCACAGTTGACGAAGTTAAAACACTATTCCGACCATATTTTGTATGAAATTTTCGAACTGCGGCCGCCAAGCTTTCATTATTTTTGAAATATTGTTCAATAATGAAGACACGTTGTTCTATCGTGTAACGCTCCATTTTTACTAACTCTAAACTGTCAGCTGTCGAATTATTTTTTTTTAGGGTTACCAACACTTTGCTGCACAAATGGCGACAAATTCAAATCTTGCGTTAATTTTTAGACACCCATTATATACAGTCGACATCCAAAAGATGTATTTATTATCTCTTAAATTAGATTGCGTTTATACGGAAAGCGCCTGACAACGTAAACGTAACGACAACGGCAACTGTAGTTGCTCAATAGAAAGTTGCTAGTTTTCGCTGACCAGTTTACATATATTGTATATTTATATCGAACGCTACCAGTTTATTATTAGTAGACACCCAAGGTGGTTATTTTCTACATGTTTACATTTTTCTTCTTCAGATGAGAATGCTGTAATAGCAGATGTCAATAAAGGGCAATTTATAACCCTATAATGTCATTAATTTAAACTTATTAATTAAATTCTATTAATAACTTTTTAACATGTTACATTGTGCATTTTTACTAGGGTAATCTTTACATAAAAAACTAAACATGGATGCTCAGTAATAAAGTGCCCGAAATTAATATTTTCTTGTTTCGCTGCGGCCATTATGTGAAAAAATATGTGCTTTCTTCACAAAATACCGTTTATTGCATGTCGTGACTGGACAAATTCGTACTACATATTAATTTAACTGTGAATAATCTTACGGAACAACTCTAGTTGCTTTTAGAATTGAACCTCATAGTTCTTGGTAGCTCAATGTTAGACCACCCGTCCTGTAAGCCGACGATTGGGGTTCAAGTTTTGACTGAAAAGCATTATTCATTAATTTCTGCCTTAATTATAACACTATAATAAGCATAAAATTACACGATTATCTTTAGACTTCTAGAATAATCTTTGCTTGAGTTTTCTTACAGCCTATTTTTTAATTTGTGGGAATGAATTGGAACGGATAAATTGCACTAGAAATTTTTAAAAAATATGAAAGTTAATCAAAATATAAGTTCTATTATCATATACGAAGGTAGCCGTTTATGTTTCGGGAACTGGCAACACTGTTAGTGTTGCCTCCGATCTGATGATTGCATCGTGAAGCTTGTCATTTTTGACAATATATTTACCTTGAATCTTGGATCTATATGTATGAGCCCGATAGTAAACAGCAGTCAACTGTGTGGGTATTCCAAGGTGAGCCAAAACCAACAAAAGTTGTTCGCGCTCAAAGCACATGGTAGCCTTTTTTTTCGGAAAAACCGGTCACGTTGCAACCGTGCCTTTAGAGAGTTGTAGAACGGCCAATTCCGAATGGTACACAACCATTTGTTTGTCAAAGTTTTTGAAGAAATGAGGAAAACAAACCGAAAACGACAGATCATTCTCAACCTTGACAATGCGAGCTCTCACAGGGCAAAACATTGAACTGATGAGCCGTCCGCCGTACAGCTCTGATCTGTAACCCTGTGATTTCTTTTTGTTCCCACACGTGAAGAATAAACTTCGTAGTCAACGGTTTTCTATACCGGAAGAGGCAGTTGAGGCATTCAAAACTCATATTTTGGAGATACCGCCTTCACAGTGGCAGCACTGCTTTTCGAATTGGTTTAAACGAATGCAAAGGTGCACTGATTTTCAAGGAGAATGTTTGGAAAAGCAATAAAACTATTTTCGATAATAAAAAATGTTTGTTTGTTTGCTGTTCCCGAAATATAAACGGCTACCCTCGTATAATTATTAATGGCAAACAAAGTTAATCAGATGTAGTAATTATATACAAGTTTCTTCAAAAATGTTAAAGAATTATTGAGATATATATGTATATATTTTACCTATTTGATTCTAGCCTGCAAATAGTCAACGCTTCTTTTTTGCAGTAAAATTTTAAATCCCTCGTCCGAGTTAAAAGATATGCATTAGCGAACTGCGTTACAATTTTATGTGGAACGGTCGCTGTTTATACTTTTATTTATATCTTCTAATTTTTAATAATTTATATTTTGTTTTTTATATCAGAATTAAAATTTAGTTATTTTTGTCCAAATAATTAAAACAAATTTAGTAATTTAGAAATTCTATTTATTTAATGTCACAACGCTTTATTTTAAGTGTAATACAAACACCAGTAAACTAAAACCAGACCTTGTGATGAGGAATTGCAAGTGTATACTCGAGTAATTCGACTAAATAAATGTACTCTAGTCAAAGTACCGCACTTGACCTGTAATTGATGATAATGAATGGTATAGTGTAATATTCCATTTAGTAGAATTAGAACTCTTATATACTTAATTGCATATTTATAATATTTTCAAAAATGCATGCAAATTTAATAATTTATTAATTCTGTTATGTAACGTACATCGTATGGAGTAAGTAGTTAGTTTTATATGTTTATTATATTGACAAATATAACAGGCGCTCTCTAAATATACAAGCATGATAAAACTAAAATCTTTAATTATTTAACCAGAGACCGGTAAGTATTCGAAAACATTGCTTCTAGGCAACAAGGACGGTTCTAGTTGCAGATGAAAAGCCGGAAAAGATAATTCTATATTTCAGCCTAGATTGAATTTCAGCGTAATAAACATAAACTGCTGCAGTATACTTCATTACGAGTTTAGAAACTAAGCTTGATTTGCTTGTCTCTCAAACAATGATGAGAAAATCTGTTTATGGGAGAGTTTTTCATTATACCTCTTTGAAAATAACACAAAAATAATAAAATAAATTCAACAAATTATCCTCATTTTCAAACATATCAATATCATGAACACAGTATCATTAACCTATTTTCTGATAATGTTATATTATTAATAGGTCAATTGATACTATTGTAAATATTCAAACTTTTAGGCGACATTTTATTTCGTAAGGTCGATATATTCTTGACAGACAATGAATTTGACGGTACCGTAATCTACTGAGTTAAAGTTTCAATTATTTTTGTATTTTCTACACTTGAGTCGTTCAGTAGCTACGAAATGCTTCAACCTTGCTTAGTAGGGATTTTTCTATAAGCCTTCAGCTACGATTATAGAACACCAACCCTCATCTCTCTTCGGAATTAGCAAACATGTCTCTCCAGGATTAGCAAACCTTCTCCACCTTCGACTGGTGTGAAGGTTGAAGATCGACTTCAAGATTTAAATGCAATATGTGTTGTTACATCATTAACAATTCGAGTTCCTATATGTTGAAAATTTATTATAGAATTTTACCTTTGATTTTAAAGATATGTATTCCTTTTCTTTTTATTTTTACTCTAATTTTATGGAATATATGTATTTTATTGAGATATAATATTGGGTTGGCAACTAAGTACTTTCGGTTTTGTAGTATAAAATAAAACACTTTTTTTTAAACAAAGAATAGTTTTTATTCAATTATATATTTTCCATTTTGCTCAATGACCTTTTGCCATCTTTCTTTCAGCTGCATGATTCCGCGCTCACAAAATTTCTGGTCCTTATCAGCAAAAAAGTGAACCAGGTGCGAGTGAAGGTGATCGTCATTTGTGAAAGTTTTACCATTCAAAGAATTCTGCAAACTTCGAAATAAATGCTAATAAGATGGTGCTAGATCAGGGCTATATAGGGGATGTGGCATCACTTCCCAGCCAAGCTCCAATAGTTTCCCACGAGTTGCCAAAGATGTGTGAGGCCTTGCATTATCTTGGTGGAAAACTACACCTTTCCGATTTGACAATTCTGGCCGTTTTTCTTTGATTGCTTCATCCAGTTTTATTAATTGTTGACAGTAAACATCAGAATTGATCGTTTGGTTCCTTGAAAGCAGCTCAAAAAACACAACACCTTTGTAATCACACCAAACTGACAGCATGATCTTTTTTGGATGCAATTCAGCTTTCGATGTGGTTTGAGCTGGTTCATCGTGTTTGCTCCATGATCGTTGTCGAACTATGTTAGTGTACAAGACCCATTATTCATCACCAGTGATGATTCTTTTTCAGAAAGGGTCGGTTTCATTTCGTCTAAGGTGCATATCGCAAAAGTTGATTCTTTGTGTTAAATGAATTTCTTTCAATTCGTGAGGTACTCAAATATCAAGCTTCTTAACTAGCCCAAGACATTTTAAATGTTTTTCAATTGTTGTGTGTGATACATGTAGCCTCTCCGCAACTTCTCGAACAGTTATATGACCATCCTCTTCAATTATGACTTTGATTTGACCAGACGACCAGAACGATGCTCATCTTTGAGGGAAAAATCTCCAGAACGGAATTTTTTATGCCAATTCTGACACGTGCGCTCTGTTAAGCAATTAGCACCATAAACTTCTCATATCTTTTTGTGAACCGCAGCAGCTTTCTTTCCTTTACGGAAATAAAATAGTAAAATATGTCGAAAATGTTCGTTCCATTTAAAATTAACCCACAACTAATAGCTTTAATAAAAATCACGCACTACTTGCTTCTGAAGTTACGTCAATGTGACTAGTATCACGCGACAAACGGTAAAGTACAGCACTAACATACGTTATACAAAAAATAAAGCAACGCTCTCTATCAGTAAAAACCGAAAGTACTTAGTTGCCAACCCAATACTTGCAATTTTACAAAGCATCGTAGTACTCAAATAAATCCTCTTTGTCAGTTACTTGTAACTATATTTTTCTTTTTTACTTACTTAACTTTATAGTTAGTAAAAATTGAAAATTTAAATAGTTTTGTATAAAAGGAAGAAATAATTTATGGAGAACTACTTATGTTTTATCTTAAAATGCAAAACACATGCTAATAGACCTAGCTCATCGCATGCCTATATTCTCCAGATTCCCTTCCGTTTCCCACTGACTAATAAATCCGAGAATTCAACACATATGTCAACGTAGTAAATGATATATCTAGAATACAAAGGGTACTAGGAAAGTTTTGCAATACAGCTTTGTTTATTTAATTTTTTCAAAGTAATTTCCTTTACACTCAATACACCTCTCCATCCTCCGAAACCAATCTTTAAACCAGTTCTGCCAAATTTCACTAGAAAGTAAAGCACACTCGTTGTCCCAAGTCCGCAGAAGCTCCTCATCACTGGAAAACCGCCTCCCTTTTAGCTTCATTTTTACATGCGGAAACAGTGCAAAGTCGCAGGGAGCAAAATCTGGACTGTAGGGAGAACTTTCGAGAACTTTCAATCCTGTCGTGGTCAAATATTCGATGCAAGCTTTGGCGCGGTGAGCTGGAGCATTATTGTGATGAAGGAACCAGGGGTCTATTCTTGACTTTGGCCGCAGATTCTTCATATATCCAATGACTTTAGGCAGGCACTGTTCGGTATACCACTTAGCTGTGACTGTTTTCTGTGTCCAAAACGACGCGTTCCACAATTCTACTCGATTTGAAAAATACAGATCATTTTCTTCTTTCGAACCGAGATTTTCTGACAACTGTGGGTGTGTCCTCATCATCAAAGACCCAAACTTTGTTTTGAGCTTTGGTCGGCACATCGTAATAGTACAGCCAAGACTCGTCTCCTGTCACGATCTTGTTCACATACCGAGATTGTCCCTTATTAAACTTTATTAGCATCTCCCGGCACCAAGTAACGCGTCGTGTCATCTGCTCTTCAGTCAGTCGATGCGGCACCCAGAAAGAACAAAGTTTCTTCATGTGCAAATGATCATGCGGAATCGAACGAATTGCCGGTGCATTTAGGCCTGAAGTACCCTCTATCTGTTGGTAGGTCACTCGCCTGTCCTCACCAAGCATTGTCCTCACAGTAGTAACGTTTTCCTCCGTAACTGACATTCGTGAATATCGTTGTGCGATGTGGACAAACATCACCTAGTACAAAAGTCATTTTTTCGAAGCACTATGTTTAAACCACGCACGAAATTATAACGCAAAACTGCTCTTATCTCATTTCGTGACCACGATGCCATCGCAAGCATTTTAGAATCTCACTGCTAATGAATAACTAAGCCCATCGACATGGCGCGGCGGCTACTATGCACGTATGAACATGTCTCAACATGCAGCAACAAGCAGCTACCTACGATTCATTGTTGCGTCATATTGGAAAACTTTCCTAGTACTCTTTGTATAGTTTCACGGTAGATCAAGCAAACTACACATGATCACTAAATTTATTCGGTGCCTAAACTATAGTATCTTGCATTTGTGGAGTAAATTGACCAACAGCTCACCGCAAAAATAAAAGTTTCTCGTAAATTATCAACATTCATATTTTCTTTTATGCCTAGACGCTTTTTTATCATTAAAAAGCGACTCCGTAGAGTAGTCAGTCATAAAACTGGCTTTTTCGGATGAATAAACTAGAAAAACATCTTAACTTATTGCATTTTTAAGGTTTCTCTGCTTGTGTCAAAATTATCAGTTTTAATTCTCACTTCTTTAGACCTCTCTGGTAGTATTTCTGCACTTAGTTTTTGCTGCTCGAATTAGTAATTCGTTGAAAGTTTTATCTAAATCGGTTTCTGGAGTCATTTCTAATGACAAATTATAAATAAATGTCAAAAACGAAGCCAAACAGGCGTTGTTTGATGTGTCGTAAAGTAGAGTTGGTCTGAATATATCTGACAGCTAATGCTAAATTAAAAAAAGGATTTAAGCTGGAATTTAGCAATTTAATTTCGTTGGCAGAATATAACAACTTACAGGGGTTCATTTTTATATCTAGATGTTTCTGGCAGTAATTTTACACTTACATTTTTCTTCTTGAAATAGTAGTTCCTTGAATGTTTCATCTGAATCAGTTTCTGAAAATTTTTACTTACAATTTTTAACAAAAATTGTAAGTAAATACCAAAAGCGAAACTAAATAAGCTTTGTTTGGTGAGTGGCAAAGTAAAGTTAGTCTCAATAGAGAAAAAGTATTTAAGTTCGAATTTAGCAATTTAATAATGCAGAGTGCAATCTTTTTAAACTAAATTAATTGAGGGAAAAATTTTGCCGTACACTGAACGAGCAAATTGAACTTTCCCTAGAGAACCATGAAAACATGATATCTTCAGAGGAGTATAATGAAAAATTTTTATCGAAACACAACTTTTTATTATCATTTTCTAACATGCTTTTCTTTAAAAACGCAAATTACAAATTATGTGACATTAATCTGGTACGTATACTTCCGCGGTCATGGTCCATGCTAGCTGCTTCTGGGCTTCCGAGCTGGAATCGCGTCACTTGTATATCTGCCGACGTTTCAGTGTAGTAGTTGAGCCCTGAATATGTTCAATACAAATGGGTACGAAACGTCGGCAGACATACAAGTGACGCGGTTCCAACCCGGAAGCCCAGAAGCAGATACATCACGTTCTTCATTTTTGCCTGAGTGCCCGCGTGGGTCGTAAATCTTTTCGGCTTGTTACGACCAGGGAAGCGAGAGTATGTATTTAGTGTGTGTAAATTATTCTTTGGCTTTGTACTAACCCTTCCTAAGAGGGGAAGCAGTTATTCCTTTTCCATACTAAGAGACACCTCTTCAATGATAAAAGACTTAAAAACCGTACCGTTCTGAAAGTGGTAATTACCGACTTCTGTAGATAATTAGTTGGAAGTCAAGCGCTCTTACCACTAGGCTATCCCGGTATTCACTCTGTTGAAACAGTAGTTGACTTTTAATTTCGAAGCGTACTTGTTATAATTTATTACAAATATCTCTAGAAAAAAATAACCCGTGCGATATATATTCAATGTAAACACACAGTACAGCGTGCAATTATAATTACAATTTAAACAATTTTATTGTATGGGCACTTTTACTAAATATTCTTGGAAAACAGGTAACTCAAGTTTAACGAGTTCATATAGAATTACCGGAATCATTAAATGGTCCTCGTTCAACAATTAATAGACGTATAATTTCTTAGCGACGCAACAATAGTAATAATTAAGTGTTAAAAATGCACGGAAAGCAGTTAAATCGGAGAAACAGTAAACGTTTCGTGATCGGTGATGAAGGAGGAAGTCCTGAAGAACAACAAGAAGCCAATAATGAAAAAATTAATCAACAACCCTCTCATCTAACGCATAGATTTTCCAAAGTTGGCTCTTCTCTTACGTAAGTGTTTTATATGTATTGTAGTTGTTATTTTGAAAACAAATGTGATAAGTGGACAGATTACTTTCTAAAATTTGGATTGATTTTTTTAATAATTTTTTAGCTTTTGTTTTCTTATATCCTAATCCAAATACATGCTACAAAGTTATTTTTGTTACGGTAGTTCTCTTATATCTGTATTTTGTAGATTCTAAATAATACTTAATCTTAAATTTAAGGTTAGTTAACGCGGTTTTTTTAAATAATAAATAAAACATATTGGGTCTGGGAAAAAGTTCGTGGCGTTTTTCCCGATAGATGGCATTGGTTGCCGATAACTAAAGAACAACAAGTCACAGCGACACCACCGAGGGCTCGTTTTTTAGATGACCTTCCGAACGTTAGTTTGAGCGTAGAAACATTGTAATCGGTGCAGTGGTTGGAAAGTTATTCGCACTTGAAAATGGAGAAGAATAATGAGAAATTTCGCTATATTCTGCAATATTATTATGATAAGGGGAAGAACGCTGCGCAGGCTTGTGATAAAATTTGTGCTGTGTACGGTGAAGGCACTTTATCGAAATCAGTTGCGCGGAAATGGTTCGCTCGCTTTCGTTCTGGAAATTTCAATGTGAAAGATGAGTCACGCTCCGGTCGTCCAATCACTGAAAAATCTGATGAAATTCTTGAAAAAGTCCAACAAGATAAGCATATCAGCAGTGTCGATATTGGCATGGAGCTAGGCATTGACCACAAAACTGTTTTGAACCATTTACACAAAGCTGGTTACAAAAAAAAAGCTTGACGTATGGGTTCCTCATGAGTTGAGCGTGAAAAACATGATGGACCGAATTAACATCTGCGATGCGCTGCTGAAACGGAATGAAATCGAGCCGTTTCTGAAACGTTTAATAACCGGAGATGAAAAATGGATTACTTACGATAATCGGAAGCGTAAAAGATCGTGGATAAAGGATGGTGAGCCGTCACAAGCGTTCGCTAAGCCAACATTGACGCCAAAAAAAGTGATGCTGTGTGTATGGTGGGACTGGAGGGGAATCGTCCACTACGAGCTACTTCCAACTGGTCAGACGATTGATTCTCAACTCTACTGTGCACAACTAGAGAGATTACGCCAGGCGATTGAAAGAAAACGGCCCGAATTGATTAATAGGAAAGGTTTTGTCTTCCATCATGACAACGCCCGACCACACACTTCTTTGATGACCCGTCAAAAATTGAGAGAGTTTGGTTGGGAAGTTTTGATGCACCCACCTTACAGTCCGGATATAGCACCCTCTGACTATCATCTGTTTCGATCTCTGCAGAACTCTCTCAATGGAATTAAGTTGGTTTCAAAAGAAGCCTGTGAAAACTACTTGATTCAGTTTTTCGACCAGAAACCACAGAAGTTTTTCACCGATGGGATCATGGATCTACCAAAAAAATGGCGAAACATTGTCGATAATAATGGAGCATATTCGGTTTAAATGAATTCGTCCACGCGCCATGCGGGGACCAGTTGAATTTTACTGAAAAAACGCCACGAACTTTTTCCCAGACCCAATATAATTTGCATTCACTTTCAAAAACATTTTATTGATAATTGAAGTATCAGTTATGAGATTTATATGCGAAAAATAATATCTGCCAAATGGCCTCCTCTAGCAGCTCCACAGACGTCCACTCTTTTGTTAAAATTTTCAATGGCATTTTGACATAATTGAGGCTCTTTCTCACCTATGACACGAATAATTTCATCAAAGCAGGAATTGATTGTGGATTGATTTTATAAACCTGACTTTTCACATAACCCCAAACAAAATAGTCTAACGGTGTTAAATCACATGATCTTGGTGGCCAATTAACATCACCGTTTCTTGAGATTACACGTCCAGAAAATTTTTCTCTCAATAATCAATTGATTCGTGTGCAAAGTAGGTGTAGCACTATCCCGTTGAAACCACATATCGTCTAGATCAGTATTCATTAATTCAGGCCACAAAAATTCAGTTTTCATCCGATGATATCGATCACCATTGACAGTTACAGCTTCACCAGCAGCATTTTCAAAGAAGTAAGGTCAAATTACACCACCTGACCGTAATGCACACCAAACAGTAACTCATTTAGGATGCATAGGTTTCTCATGAATAATTCGTGGATTTTCCTCACCCCAGATACGTTAATTTTGTTTATTAACATAACCGCCAAGTTCAAATTGTGCCTCATCGGAAAACATTATTTTTTGAGAAAAATCAGCTGGTTGTTCATTGATGAAATTGACAGATGAACTACGTTTTAAATGATTTAATGTCTTCAGTTCCTGTGTTATTTGAACTTTATATGCCTTCAGAGGTAAATCCTTATGTAAAATACGCCATGTTGATAATCCACTAAATACAAGTTGTTGTAAACGTCGTCTAATGGACATTTCAGAATCTTCAGCAACACTTTCCCGAACCAAACCAATATTTTCTTGTGAACGACGACTACGACTGTATTTTTCACTTTTTTGGGCTGCCACGGAACTGGTCTCTTGAATTTTTTTAATAATTCAACCAATAGTGCTTTCAGATGGACGATTATGTAAACCATAAAATTCACGTTCTAAAAACTCTTTTCACAGAACGCTGATTTTCATAAAATAATTCAACAATTTGAACGTGTCGTTCTACCGTGTACGAAGCCATTTTTATAAATGTCATACATCACACTTTTTAAATGCCCACATACCCAGACAAATTCAGTGCGCCCTCTATATTTTATTTATTCTTAAAAAAACCGCGCAATTCGAAACAGCCTTTATATATAATATAACACAATACAGCTGCAGCCAATAATACCCCCAATAAAACAGGTGTTTCACAAAGCAGGTAGTAGTTTCGAGATGCGGGTCGAGAGAGTACGTGGAACCATTAATAATAGTATTTCAAGGCGAAATTCCCTAGAAAATGTGCATTAAGTGGATATGTAAAATCAAATTTCGGATTTTTACATTTAGTGGTATATTATACGTACAGAAGAAAATATCGTGCGTTCAAATTTTAATTTAGAGTGTCATTTTTCTTTTGTAAGCTTGTGTGTATGCATGTACATAAACAATATGCCAGAAAAGCCGCAATTATCTGTTGCTTTACGAGACCTGATATTTTAGTGCATTAGCAGGAGTTATCCCAAGTAAAATTTGCTGAGACAATAAAGTGTTCGTTGTGTAGTGTAAAACACAATTAACCGTTACCAAACATTACAACTGTTCAAGAATATCGACTAATACAGCGAATCGCGCTCCAAGATAAACATAAACCCACCATAGCGCTGGCCTCCGTGCTCAACGCAACACTCCAATTTCTGTGCATACATTTAGAAGACGGTTGATGGCAGCGAATTTACGTTCCCGAAAACCGCGATGCAAGCCTTTGCTCACCAAGTTGCTCCACAAGCAGTGCCTTACGTGGCTAAAAAATATCCACATTAGAATATGGATGATTGGGCCAAAGTAATTTAGTCTGATAAATCTAATATTATTGTAAGTATTTAAAAGTATCCCATGATCCTTGTAATAAGCATAACAAAATTCAGAGTGGTTGTTTTTTCACTGAAATAGAAATATTCAAAAATATAAAGCTCTTCTGGGCAGCCTTCCTTGTGCCAGTTTCGTTCGCCGGAGATCAAGAAAGACATTTCTGCCTGAATGTATTTTACCCACTGTTACAGTGTGAAAGCATCATGAATTGTGGGTGTACAACTGCACACACATTACATCCGTTGGAGAAGTGTATTTGTGTGAGGAGCGCGTGAATGGGGTGCGCTATATCGACATGTTGAAAGAGGTTCTTGAAGCATCTATTGTACAATTTTATGATATTGATTCAGACGATTGTTACTTTCAACAAGATAACACCCCTTATCGATTGGTTTGATGAGAACCGGTAACACTTTTTAATTAGCCTCCACAGTCCCCTGGTCCTTCACTCTTAGAAACCTTACGGCATATTTTAAAGGAAAGGATTCGCAAATGCAACCACACTTCAAAGAAGGGCTCAAACGGACAGTGTTTCAGGAATGGGCGTCTATTTCACTAGGAATTTGTTATAAACTCGTGGTTTCTATACCTCAATGAATTAATACTGTAATAAAAGCTGGAGCAGTTGCATTAAATATTAATTTACATAATAAAAATAGGCTAAAAAGTTTATTTTTACTTTGAGTACCTTGTTTTATTATTATTAGTGGTATTAACTCTAAAAAGTACCATGCCTATAACATTTGCTCGCAGCTGTTTGTTTGTACATATATATAAAGCAGTGTATTGGACTCATCTGCTTGTTACCATTTAAATACTTATTTGTTCATTTTCAATATTTCGTTACCATAACTTTCTCAGGAGTGCTACAATTAATCAATCACACGCGTTGTGTATTGAAATATTCGCCAGTGTATGTAGCTGTAAGTATTTTTGTGGTTAGTAGTAATTTGAACGTAAACTCAATATTTCGTTGCTATTTTACAATCTACATTTACTTATGTTTAACTGTGATAGATACGTCAATTTTGATAGTGTTGTTTACTAGTAGACTTAGTATTTTATAAACAATAGCATCCGCTTTCTTATTCAAAATAACTAAAGGGTGTTTCAAATTTCGCGGCTTTTTTAAAGAATAAATAAAACACATAATTTGCATTCACTCTCAAAAACTTTTTATTGGTAAATGAAGTATCAGTTAGGACATTTATATGCGAAAAATAATTTCTGCCAAATGGCCTCCTCTTGCAGCTGCACAAACGTCCACTCTTTTGTTAAAATTTTCAATGACATTTTGACATAATTGAGGCTCTATCTCACCAATGACACGAATAACTTCATCTTTCAAAGCAGGAAGTGATTATGGATTGCTTTTATAAACCTAACTTTTCACATAACCCCACAGAAAATAGTCTAACGGTGTCATATCACATGATCTTGGTGGCCAATTAACATCACCGTTTCTTGAGATTACACGTCCAGGAAATTTTTCTCTCAATAAATCAAGAGGTGTAACGCCATCCTGTTGAAACCACATATCCTCTAGATCAATATTCATTAATTCAGGCTACAAAAATTCGGTTATCATCCGACGATATCGATCACCATTGACAGTTACAGCTCACCAGCAGCATTTTCAAAGAAGTAAGGTCCAATTACACCACCTGACCATAACGCACACCAAACAGTAACTCGTTTAGGATGCATAGGTTTCTCATGAATAATTCGTAGATTTTCCTCACCCCAGATACGGCAATTTTGTTTATTAACATAGCCACCAAGTTCAAAATGTGCCTCATCGGAAAACATTATTTTTTGAGAAAAATCAGCTGGTTGTTCATTGATGAAAATGACAAATGAACGACATTTTAAATGATCTAATGGCTTCAGTTCCTGTGTTATTTGAACCTTATATGCCTTCAGAGCTAAATTCTTGTGTAAAATACGCCATGTTGTTGATCCACTAAGTCCGAGTTGTTGTAAACGTCGTCTAATGGACATTTCAGGATCTTCAGCAACACTTTCACGAACCAAACCAATATTTTCTTGTGAACGACCTCTACGACTGTATTTTTCACTTTTTCGATCTTCCACGGAACCGGTCTCTTGAAATTTTTTAATAATTCGACTAATAGTGCTTTCAGATGGACGATTATGTAAACCATAAAATTCACGTAATTTCTTAAAAACTCTTTTCACAGAACGCTAATTTTCATAAAATAATTCAACAATGTGAACGCGTTGTTGTACCGCGCACGGAGTTATTCTTATAAATGTCATACATCACACTTTTTAAATGCTCACATACCCAGACAAATTCAGTGCGCCATATTTTATTTATTCTTAAAAAAAACCGCGCAATTGGAAACACCTTATATTCAATCAGTAATTTCCAACAGGAAATGTTAAAGACATGCACATTTGGTGCATTGGATATATTTAAAGAAACAAATATGAAATATTCTGCAGCAATTATCAAATGTAATAGAAAATTTAAAGATGTGAGAACATCATAACTACAGTTTGTACTGCAGAAGCGTTTGTTTCAAAGAATGGTACAGCTAGCCAGTAATAAATTTAAATAAACACTGACCCTTTTAAACACCGTTTTCAATATGCAAATGCACAAAATGAATAAAATCTGTTAAATATTTGCAGCATCAGATATGGTTCAATACTTCATCTGATCGTGTTCGTCGTGAGAAATTTCTGAGGAATCTGAATCTTTCGTTAAAACTATTGACGAAAGATTCAGATTTTACCGAAGTAAAACAAATTTTTAGTGATAGTGAAAGTCTACAGATCCGTTAAGCATTAACAAAGAGTATTTTAGTTATGTAAGTATGTCATAATTAGGTGGCGAACGGTCATCTTCTACGTATAAGAACACATCCTTACGGCGAACACGGTTACATGAAGAAACTATTAAAACATACCTATTGCTGCAAATATTTAACCAATCTTATCGGTAATTACAGCTTTTCCGTATACATTATATATTTTTTGGCTGCCTCAATTTTTCAATATTTTATGCTGTTTTATTTATATGTATTGTAATAATCAACAGATCTTAGTTTTGCTTATAATTTTTTTTTGTAATCGTCATTACAAAAATAAATTACTATGATTATGACTGTATACAAACTTATAAAATGTTCAATTTTCAGTTAATAATATCGGTATATTGTCGATATTCAATTGCTGAACAAGAACTAAATATAAGATGTCCTCAACAATCATTTCACAGTTTAGAAAACAAGCTTGGTTGGAAACGCGATGACAGTTCCAATACGGCAATTTGAGTTTTCGATGGACTTTTTTAAGACACTGTTCACTGTCCCAACGTCTACAATGAAAAATATATTAGTTTACAACAATGTAATGATAGATTGCTTTATCAGACACACACACACACACATAAAATGCTCGTGATAACTAACGCAGGTGCCCGAGTTTTTTAAGAAAACGAACTCCTTGAAAATACCATCGTTTAAGAGAAATTGAACTAATTTGATATGATTAGATTACATTTATAAATGAAGAAAGTATAAAGTAAACAGAAAAAGTAAAATCGAATAACGGCATTACTATTCCTTCACTTTTCAATCTCATTTGATAAACATGCTTACTATTATTATTTTTGTAAAACTAGTTTTGTAATCAGTATATTCTATTGCAATTGAATTATTAGGTTTTGAATAAGTTCGTGTAATTAACATATCTTGAATTAAAACAAAAACAATACCAAAAAACGACCGTATCTTTTAAGATTTTTTTCAATAATCAATTCATATATGACAGATAACTCCATATTTATCGGTTTTACCAATAACTGTCAGCATGACAGACACCATGAAGGTTATGATCCAGTATATTTAAATAAATTGTTCTTATCCTATTTTTATCTCTATTAAAACCAAATAAATAAATCTAAATTGGTTTTCTTAACAAATTGGTACTTTTATTTGTATAAAAATGTTTGATTCATGTGCTTAAAAGTCAATATTTGTTACAGACCTAGTATGTCTCAAGGAACAGTGATGTTGCAGAATAGGCAACAAGAAAAGGATTTTACTGTAGCGACACCAGAAGAGTTCGTTAAAAGGTTTAATGGCACTAAAGTGATTAATAAGGTAAGGGCTATCTTCGTAATATTATTTAGCACTTAAAGTTTTATTCTAGCACTCATAGTTTAATGTATTTTACAATTATTTACTATCCTCGAGTTTGATTTTTTGATTATGTATTGGGTCATCAAATCGAAACAATATTAGCATGAAACCAAACTAAAGAGGAATTGCTTAACTTTTCAGTACTAGCAATTGAAAGTATATGCAACACCTATTCTTTGACTTCTTTTTTCAACTTTTAACACTAATATGAAAACTACTTAAAACAAATTAATTGACATTATCCGTAATGAAAATCTGTCTACAGCTCATACCATCCTCTTATACAATCATAAACAAACTAAAATAGTCCAGCTATACGAGGATAGTTTCACAAGTAGTGAGAATGACAGATAGGTGGCGCTCTAATTGGCAAAACAAATGCACTGTAATTTAAGTTGCCTATTTATATGTTTACATTCCGATATTTAGATAAATCGGTTGATTAGTTTATTTTTGACAGCTGATTGAAAAAGAAGCAACACGTCGTTTTGTTAAAATGGAAAAAGTAGGGTATCGTGCGGTGATTAAATACTTACGTAATTAAGGGTATGAAAACTACCGAAATAAAAGATGAGTTACGGGAAACATTAGGTGAATCTGCTTCATCATCCGCCACAATAAGTAGAAGGGTAAATGAATTTAATCGTGGTAGGACAAGCTGTGTTGATGAAGCGCGCTCTGGAGCACTCAAAATCATGACTTCTAAGGAAATGATTATAAAAATTCATAATATTATTACGCAAGATCGACGACTCAAAGCGAGAGAGATAGCAGACATGATAAAAATTTCAACAGAACGCGTACACCACATTTTAACGAAAGAATTGGGCCTTTCCAAGCTTTCGGCAAGATGGGTGCCGCGATTGCTTACGACTGATCAAAAGTTCACTCGTTTGCGCATTTCCATGAGTGTTTGGACCTTTATAAGCGGAATCAGGTTGATGTTTGTAGACGATTTGTTACTTGCGATGAAACTTGGATACACTACAGTACACCCGAAACTAAACAACAGTCGAAACAATGGTTAGAACGTGGTTGTGCACCTCCAAAGAAAGCAAAAACCACTTTATCGGCAAACAAGGTGATGGCATCAATTTTTTGGGATTCAAAGGGCATTTTGCTCATTGATTACCTTCAGAAAGGTGCCACAATAAACGGACAATAGTATTATGCAGAACTTCTACAAAAATTAAATGTTGAGATTCATGCTAAACGGCCAGGAATGGCAAAGAAAAAAATTCTGTTTCACCAAGACAACGCTACCTCGCATACCAGCACAGTTGCGATGTCCAAAATCCACGAGTTGCATTTCCAATTAGTACAGCATGCGCCTTATTCGCCGGATCTAGCCTCTTCCGACTTCCACCTTTTTCCAAAATTGAAAACGGCACCAGGTGGAAAGAAATTTTCGTCTAACGACGAGCTTATCATCTTCGTAAATGAGTATTTTGCAAGCCTTCCGGAATCGCATTTTTATTGCGCTTTTAGGAGAATATATTGAAAAACAAAAATTATTTTGTATTTAAAAAATTCGTTTTTCTTTTCCATTCTCACTACTTGTCAAACTACGCTTGTATAATTTATTATCTCTAACGGGCAAATGTAATACAGGTTGCAGCTGATCCAAAACTACCCTTCACACACGATGGTTCTCCAACACTTACTAAAATTTTTATTTGTACTACATTCGCTCATACACTTATTTGAGAAAAAAACGGTTTGTACATGATACTTTTTGCACTATTCCTTTTATTAATATCTGCTCAGGTGTGATCCATCATATATACTTTACATGTCAAGAAACTTGTCAGTGTTTGTTTCCCAGATGGCACTACATTCAAATGCGATAATGTTAGGAGTTACGATTAATATAAGTTCGTAAATATACGTTACGTTAAATGTCGTTAATATTGTTAAAATAAGCACACGTTTTATTAACATTAGGAAGCACCTATATATTGGAAAAGAGAATTTATTAATGAATCATTTTTTCTCAAACAAGGTACATATTAGGTATCTTAATGATGCTTATCTGAAACACCTTAGAAAGTACAAAAACCACATCGGAAAAAAGAAATAAAAATGTATGGAGAAATTTATGTCTTATGAAATATTATTGAAATGATTATTAAATACCTCACAAGAAGAAGTATTTCGTTTATTAAATGATCCCGTTGTTACTCCTGTTTTCTTCTCCGTGCGTTTCTATTATTGTTTTGTACATTTGGTCTCTTCTGCCAACTCTGCTGTTGAAGTCTGCAGCTATATATATTTCTCCTTTTGAATCTTCAACACCTGTTGTTAATAATTCCCAAAAAGTACCTTTATTTTCTTTTCTATCATTTTCGTTAGGGCAGTTACTATTAATATATGTTCTGATATACTTTTCCAACTGGGTATTTAAGTAGAAAGGTGTTTTGTGTTAGGCAACTTACTTCGCCTACTACTCTTTCGTGTGTTTCTACCTCCACTATATATGTATGAATATGTGACCTTGTTCTGTTATATATAATTCTCCTTCTTTTTTTGCTTCAGTTATTGCTAATATGTCTAGTTTTGTTTCTTCAAACTCTTTTCCTAATTAATTTTCCTTTCCGTTTATTCCTCCAACATTCCGTGTCCCCACTTCTCTTTTTGTTACATTCACCTTGAACCGAGACAACTGTCCGACGGTTATCCTCAATGGACAACAATTAAGACACAGTGACTCTGCAAAATATCTAGGGCTCCATCTAGACCAGCGATTAACCTGGAAAACTCATATTTTCAATAAACGAAAACAGCTTGGACTGAAGTACAGAAAAATTTACTGGATGATCGGAAGGAGCTCGGCATTAACTCTCGAAAACAAATTATTATTATACAAAGTCACACTAAAGCCCATCTGGACGTACGGACTTACACTGTGGGGAACCGCGTCTATTTCCAACATAGCTATTATCGAGAGATTCCAGAACAAGGTGCTTCGTGCTTTGGTTAGTGCCCCATGGTATGTGCCTAATAAAGTGATCTCAACTGACTTGCGTATACCCACCATAAAGGAAGAAATTGAACGAACTGTCCAAACATATAAAAAGCGGCTGTCAGCACACCCTAACCAATTGGTGAATAACTTAATGGACGAACCTGACAAACCAAAGCGATTAAAACGGTTTGCGCCCAGTGAGCTTCTTTCGCGCTTCGATACCTAGACTATGTATAAAATAAATCAATCACTAGAAAATAGTGAAATTTTATTGAGTTGCTTATTGTAGTTTAACTCTACATGACATTTTCAACTGACATTTGAATGTAAACATATGTATGTGTATATATATATTTCTTATATTGGGTCTGGGAAAAAGTTCGTGGCGTTTTTTCAGTAAAATTCAACTGGTCCCCGCATGGCGCGTGGACGAATTCATTTAAACCGAATATGCTCCATTATTATCGACAATGTTTCGCCATTTTTTTGGTAGATCCATGATCCCATAGGTGAAAAACTTCTGTGGTTTCTGGTCGAAAAACTGAATCAAGTAGTTTTCACAGGCTTCTTTTGAAACCAACTTAATTCCATTGAGAGAGTTCTGCAGAGATCGAAACAGATGATAGTCAGAGGGTGCTATATCCGGACTGTAAGGTGGGTGCATCAAAACTTCCCAACCAAACTCTCTCAATTTTTGACGGGTCATCAAAGAAGTGTGTGGTCGGGCGTTGTCATGATGGAAGACAAAACCTTTCCTATTAATCAATTCGGGCCGTTTTCTTTCAATCGCCTGGCGTAATCTCTCTAGTTGTGCACAGTAGAGTTGAGAATCAATCGTCTGACCAGTTGGAAGTAGCTCGTAGTGGACGATTCCCCTCCAGTCCCACCATACACACAGCATCACTTTTTTTGGCGTCAATGTTGGCTTAGCGAACGCTTGTGACGGCTCACCATCCTTTATCCACGATCTTTTACGCTTCCGATTATCGTACGTAATCCATTTTTCATCTCCGGTTATTAAACGTTTCAGAAACGGCTCGATTTCATTCCGTTTCAGCAGCGCATCGCAAATGTTAATTCGGTCCATCATGTTTTTCACGCTCAACTCATGAGGAACCCATACGTCAAGCTTTTTTTTGTAACCAGCTTTGTGTAAATGGTTCAAAACAGTTTTGTGGTCAATGCCTAGCTCCATGCCAATATCGACACTGCTGATATGCTTATCTTGTCGGACTTTTTCAAGAATTTCATCAGATTTTTCAGTGATTGGACGACCGGAGCGTGACTCATCTTTCACATTGAAATTTCCAGAACGAAAGCGAGCGAACCATTTCCGCGCAACAGATTTCGATAAAGTACCTTCACCGTACACAGCACAAATTTTATCACAAGCCTGCGCAGCGTTCTTCCCCTTATCATAATAATATTGCAGAATATAGCGAAATTTCTCATTATTCTTCTCCATTTTCAAGTGCGAATAACTTTCCAACCACTGCACCGATTACAATGTTTCTACGCTCAAACTAACGTTCGGAAGGTCATCTAAAAAACGAGCCGTCGGTGGTGTCGCTGTGACTTGTTGTTCTTTAGTTATCGGCAACCAATGCCATCTATCGGGAAAAACGCCACGAACTTTTTCACAGACCCAATAGAATACTTATTGTTCATTATAAATGAATAGATTGTATATATAAAGGGGATAATAAAAAAAAAAAAAAAAAAACTTCTCTTTTTCATTTTATCCTATCTTTTGTTTTTCTCTACTTCCTTGTTCTTTACTTAGATCGTCTGCGCTTCTATCCATCCCTTCACTAACATCATTCAGTTTTTTGTCAGATATCCCATTCTCGCAACTTTCCTCAACTATCGCTGAAGAGTATCTTTCATTCGCAATTCTTCTCCCTTCTCTCATACCTATTTTATTCACTATTTCCATCACTTCGTTCTTTGTTTCTCTTTCCATCCCTGTGTATCACTCCCTTAATAACCAGGTTTCTTTTTCTTACTTCGAGCTCCATTAACTCAATTCTTTTGTCTTGTTCCACGACTTTCTACTAGAGTTTTATTTTCTCGCTTGATTACTTAATTTTTTCGTACAATCTTCAAACTTTTTATCCGTTTGCTGTAATCTGAGCTTTAAATCTTCAAACATTTCTTCGATCCTCTTCATTCTTTATTTTCTTGAATCTCAATAACTAATCCTGAGCTGCCCCTTTTTGTTGTTTGTTTGCGTATCGCGAAAAAAGCCAGGAGCCAGTCGCCAGTCCAACCTTTGACTTAGCGTTTAAGGAATTTTAGTACACGACTATCTGAATTTGGTCTAATCTTACCTATTAACGGTATAAATATCTTTGTAGCACCTTTTTAGCACTTTCATCACTTTTATACACACGTAATGATCACTTGATTGGTTTATTTACTTGCTATTTTCTGGTTATTCGGAAGTAATTGCAGAGCACAAATCAAACAGCCACATAATTTTAGGCCAGGACCGTATCCGTCCGATTTATGATGGTTCGAAGTTAATTAAATTTGCCATTCTGTAAGTATAGGTGGAAAGCTTGGAGATCTAGAAATCTGATCTGTTAATTTTGCCACTTTGTCTTTTTTGCTGTAAAATACACATGGTTCTAAACTAGTTGCGTTATTTAATTTTATTGAAAAAAGTTAAATATTTTGAAAATAGTTATTTTTAAGAATGGACAAACTTTATAAAAGTCTACCTAAAATTTGATGTAGAATCCAAAATGACAATAATGTACAAGTGCTATTTAGACTAAGGGAGATGACGCCAACTTCCTGTATAACCGAAACTGTTACATAAGTGCCATTACCTTATTTGTGAAGGGCATGCCCGAAAACCCTATTGTCCAGATTTTCAAAATTCAATTAGAAGTAGTCTCTGAAATATTCTACTGAATTGTCACAGTGAGACTCCTGTATATACCTATTCATAGAGACTTCTTTTGAAATCAATCCCGAATATTTCCCCTTCTTTCTACCTGTACGTTGAATTTTTCATTGAATTATTTAATTATTAGTGAAATTATTTCATTTATATCCAGTCGTGTACTGAGTTTTTGTATTATTTTATTTTTATTTGTGTTTTTTTTTTGTATTAATTTCCAAATTCCACTTATATCCCTTCATAATAATCCTATTATACAACTCACATTTTATTTATTGTTCTCTCAAACACAGTACCACAAATTATATTACATACAGATTAGACTTATGTGCGTATGAATATATATTTTACGATTAACCACGCATATAAAATAAATAACGTTTCGTTGTATTTGCGCCATATTTTAGCTATTATGTAAACAAAAGAATGCCAGAAGAGTCGATGAAATAATAATTACAGCTATTACATAGCGATTTGTATATTTGTTTATTACCAACGCAATTGCCTAAAATACTAATTAATAATGACATATGTACATGACCAACTGTCCTTCATACATGAATCCATAAAATAATACAAATATTTGCTAATACTTTGCAATATTTAATAAATGTTGATGTAAGATAATATTAATAAATGTTTATGTAAGATAACTATTTTCACTTTCGTTTTTTCTAAAACAGCGATCTTACTCAAATAGTACGTCACATTACACAAATGCCTTCAAAATTAAAACTTTGTCTTTTCAGTGGTTAATATACAGCTTCTTTCATGCGAAATAGTATATCTTAAGGCTTGTCTGAAACACTTTGTTAATTTTTAACGTTTGTTTAAGTTATATATATACGAGGTGTGGCAATTAAATAACAAGACTGCGCTCCTTCCATTGCGCAGCTGCATCGGGCGAGGCTATAATTGAAATATAATTGACCTTGATGCTTCTCAAGCAACAACCTCTCTCTGTCTGCTTTAGTTTACTTTCGAACTTTAATTGTAGAGGACACTGTTACTTAGTTGTGCAGTGGTGATGGTTGACATAAAAATCGAGCAGAGAATTAACCTGAAATTCCTTGTCAAATTAAAAAGAATCGCCAACAGAATGTTCACAAATGTTAAAGAAGGTGTTTAGGGATACTGTTATGTCACGTGCGCAAGTTTTCGAATGGCTCGAAAAAGCACGAGTGAGCAAGTCGAAATTGAATGCTGAACGTTTTTCTCGATATCAAGAGTGTTGTCATGACTGACTGGGTGCCTGAAGGTCAAACCATTAATCAGAAATACTACGAATAGTCCTAATCAAGCTAAGTAAGGAAGAAAAGACCAGATTTGTGGAAGAATGACTCGTGGATTCTGCACCAGGACAACGCACCAGCTCACAATGCCCTATATGTATGTGAAACAGTTTTTAGCGGACAGGCGCATTGCTGTGTTTGATTATCTTCCGTAGTCGTCAGATCGCGCACCATGTGACTTCCACCTAGCCTACCTAGAGTGAGAAGAAGGCAAAAACGTTAAAAGGAAAGTAGGGCGACCTTATATATCAAATTAGTAACAAAATGAAATATCATTAGATTATTTAAGAAAATATCCATTTAAAAGAGAGAGAGAAGAATTAAATGAGACGTCAATCAATAAAAAAAACAACAGAAGTTCGCCGTGAATGAGGTTGCAACGCTACCCACTCCAGAATCTACCTGTTTTCCGCCCTTGAAGGTTCCACCACTCGTTTCAGTGGTGGGGAAAAAAAGAAGGTAATTAGGGGGACGCTACAATATTTTAAAAAACCCTCAAACGCCGTCTAATACTGAAGACGTTGATAGTTAGCAAAACAAGTAATATGAATCACAGTTGACAAAAGAGTGTTTAAACGTTGACAATAACAAAATAAAACAGTTCTAATTAGTCTCGTATAATTTTATTATAAAAAAACCTGCATAAATTAAAGATATGGTGAAATAAATTTCGACAATTAAGTGGAAGGAAAACAAAAAAACAAATAATAATATTTCGTTCAAAGTGCATTTAAATTAACTGTTGCAAGCCTAAAATTAATTATTGAAGCATGTATATATATATAGATAGATAGATATTAGGTGTACCGGAAAGTTCTGCTCGTTCCAATTACAATAAGTTTCAACAAGTATGCGCATATTCGGCTCTCTTTTTATCACTAAATGTATACATACTAACGTAGCAAATGAACTAAAACGAAGATGATTCATGTCAGTATTAAGTGAAACGTGATCGTGTACCCATGGCTACTGATAAAGGTCATTTACGCTACTGTATTTTGTACGAATTCCAAGAAGGAGGAAATGCTACAGAAGCGTGCAGAAATTTATTGAAAGTGTTTAGTGGAGGTACAATTTCTGATAAAATATGCAGAAGATGGTTCGAAAAATTTTAAATAGGTGATTTCGACCTTCCTAATTAGCCACGCTGTAGACGAGGATCTTTGATCGACAACGAGATTGCGGAAAAGCTTGATTCAGCTCAACAAACCATTTTGGACTATAATCAGAAACTAGTATTGGTGTGGAAATATTCGAGATGGATGCCACATGAGTTAATTGAAAAGAATTTGAATGATTGAGTTATCATATGCACATATCTGCTTGCACGGAACAAAATCGAACCCTTCTTGGACCGGATGATAACTGGGGATGAAAAGTGGTTTACCTATGAAAACATCGTAAGGAGGAGGGCATATTATGAATTCGAGAAAACCTGCCTCCTTCACCTCTAAACCGAAGTTGAGTTTGAGTAAGCGAATGTTGTCTATATAGTGAGACTTCGAGGACCAATACATTTTGAGCTGTTGAAACCGAACGAAAAGCTAAATTCGGAGAGGTACTGTCACCATTTGGATAATTTAAAAAGCAGCACTCCAAGAAAAGGGCTCGGCGATGTTCAATAGGAAGAACCATCATAATGCTTCATGAGAATGCCACGCCACATACTTCTTTGGGGACTCGTCAGAAAGTCGCGGATCTAGACTGGGAAATTCAGTCACATTCATCATACTCTCCAGACTAGCGCCCTCTAATTATTACTTGTTTCCGTCCTTACATAATTTTTACAGGCCAAAAAATTCCAAAATGAAGAAAATATCGGACAAGCACTGGTTCAACTTTTTGCCTCTAGGGATAAGCCACTTTTTTTAAAATGGAATGTACAAATTGCCATCACGCTGGCAAGAAATCATAAATAATGGAAATTATATTGTTCAATAAAGTTTATTCAAGGTATGAAAAATTTATTATTTTGTTTTATTCTAAAAACCGACAGAACTTTCCGGTAGACATATGTATATAATCATAAATGCATAAATAAATAACCCCAGACACAAGTGTATTTAGGTTCACAGGAACAAGCCAACAAATAAAGATTATTAAAATTCCTCACAGTGAAAGGAAAATATTTTAAAATTTATACTACATAAGAAATGTTACAAATAAAATTAGTGGTACCAGATGCCTTTAAAATAAACTGCAAGCAACATGCGCCTGAAACTATTGAACTAAAATGTCGATAAAAACAAAGTTAACCTTTGAAATAATGATGATCAACGATTAAATTTACCAAGGTAAAAAGGAAAGAATAAGACAATAAAATTATAATAGCTTTTAATAACAAATATAAGTAAACTACATTTGATTATATTTAATTCGCAATAAAAGAAAGTAATTTTAAACTAATTAAATTTAATATAAATGGATTTCTTCTAGGAGTCTTCGGACTTATCAATTACGTGTAATGCATGCGGTTTATTTTTTTTCCTTTGCAGCATCCCTAAGAATCAATAAACGCCACGAACTAGAGGAAAAATAACGGACTAAATGAAAAAACACCTAAGTAATCAAGAAAAATACAAAAGGAAATTAGTACTCGTCGAGTGAAATAAGTAAAAGAATTCATACCTTATTAGTTAAAATTACTTCAAAAAAAAGGACAACACATGCTTATGAAAAAATGGTAACTTTACAGTTCTTCACGAATGAGTAGGAACTCAATTCCTTAATTGAAATAGCAAAAGCTGCTACAACTTGCAGAGGGTTCAATAACATCATCACAAGAAATACCTCAGCTATTTCTAAATTATAACTTTTAACGGTATAGGTCGAAGATGAGTCCTGTGTAAGGAAATTTTTGCCCGAACGTTCTTAGGCAAAAGGACATACTTAATGATCATATAATTATAATAATATAAAAATATTTCGATAGAAGAAACGCAAAACGTGAGATCGAAATTACAAACATACGCGGTACGAGAATAAATACGTATGACCAAATGCAGTTAATACAGACTTAGAAAATAACCAATAAAAGACAATTAGAAATAACAGTAAAACAAACGAAAAGTTAAGATGAAGAATAAGGCTCTCAAAATTAATGACTCTATAAACAACTGTGATGATATAAAACTGAATTTAATTAATATGTTACGGGCACGTAGCACATCCTTTTGTACGAGGGTAGCCGTTTACGTTTCGGGACCTGGCAACACTGACAGTAATTTGAAAATATTATGTCGGCGAAAAAACGGAATTAACTCGCGAACATTTTCATAACTTTCGGCGTAGATTATCTCAACAAGAATGCATCGACGAGATGAATTCACGTGTGAAGTTTTCTCATTCGTATATTTATAGATGTTCAAAGATGACGTGTCAGTTTTTCTTTACAATGAAAAAAATTGACGATCGCGCATTGATAAAATTCTTATTTTTAGTAGATGTCGCACTAAATCAAATTCATGAACGATTGTTAAAAGTGTATAAGGACTCTCCACCTTCAATTGGAACAGTAGAAAGATGATTCGCCGAATTTAAACGTGGTCATACAATCTGATTCTGGGTTTCCGGGATGGAACCGCGTCACTATTATATCTGCCGACGTTTCGCACCCATTTGTATGGGATATCTTCAGGGCTGAACTACTGCACTGAAACTGGTGTAAGTCGATGGGGGACGTGTTTATATATGGATAATGGGTCAATGGAGCGTTACGGTTGCGGTTGGGTAGATTGGAGATGCAGGATTGCCAAGCGTTATGTGTGGGGTAGCCATCATCGCGGTTAAAGTTATTGGGGTGCTTAAAGATCTCTATAGTTTCACGGATTTTGCGACCATAGAAATGGTTAGTGCGGGATAGGATCTTGGTCGAATTAAACTGAATATGGTGCCCGGTTTCCAGCCTATGCTCGGCAAATGCAGAACCGGCTATGCGCAGCAACCTGGTACAACGCTCATGTTCAGAAACACGAGTGCCGACAGACCGCTTTGTTTCACCAATATATGCCCTGCCGCATGAACAAGGAATCCTGTACACACCAGGTGATTCTAAAGAAATATGGTCTTTTACGGAAAAAGGGTCAGATAATTTGGAATGGGGTTTGAAGATGGTTTTGATGTTGTTTTTGTATATATGGTAGGTGGGCTTTAGAGAGGGAGAGAGATGATGTAAGCTGTGTATTAAGTTGTGAGATTTTGGGATTAAGATGTCGATCTATGGTTCGCTGAATATTATGGTTGGAGAAATTATTATTTATAAGAGCTTTGGTAACATGACTTAGGAAGGGAACCTTCACATTCAATCTCCATGGTGAAATTTATGGAATCGTGTTGTGAATTTAAGAAAACAAGGAAGTTGTTCAAGGGATCATGGCATTGGCCTCATGGTCGGGATTCCTTGAATAACTTGTTTTCTTAAATTCACAACACGATTCCATAAATTTCCCCATGGAGATTGAATCTGAAGGTTCCCTTCCTTTCCTCGACGTCTTGGTAACTCGTCATCTGCGCATAGCCGGTTCTGCACTTGCCGAGCATAGGCTGAAAACCGGGCACCATATTCAGTTTAATTCGACCAAGATCCTATCCCGCACTAACCATTTCTATGGTCGCAAAATCCGTGAAACTATAGAGATCTTTAAGCACCCCAATAACCTTAACCGCGATGATGGCTACCCCCTACATAACGCTTGGCAATCCTTAATCTCTAACTTACCCAATCGCAACCGTAACGCTCCATTGACCCATGACCCATTATCCATATATAAACGCGTCCCCCATCGACTTACACCAGTTTCAGTGCAGTAGTTCAGCCCTGAAGATGTCCCATACAAATGGGTGCGAAACGTCGGCAGATATAATAGTGACGCGGTTTCATCCCGGAAACCCGGAAGCAGATAGCATGGACCACGACCGCGGAAGTCTACATACCAAAGTGGTCATACAAGTTTTGAAGACGTCCAAAAAGTGCATCAACACCAGAAATCATAGCAAAAATACAGGATACGGTTTTGGAAGATCGTCAATTAACCGAGAGAGATTTAGTAAAAGCCCTAGGCCTCTCATTAGGCAGTGTGAGCAATATTTTGTCTGAAGCTTTAGATTTCAGAAAGCTGTGTGCATTCATTAACAATGGAACAAAAACACATTCGACTACGACTTTCTCAGCAACATTTGAATCGTTAAATTAAGAATTAAAACGATTTTGTGTGTCGTTTCATCACTATGGACGAGAGTTGGGTCTACCACCATGATGCTCAACCAGAACAAGAAACTAAGGAGTGTTGTGAACCCAGTGCTTCGGCTCCGAAGCGAGTTAGGGTCCAAAAATCGACCAAGAGATGAGAGCATCAGTTTTTCAGGACGCAAAAGGAATTTTGTTCGTGGATTACCTCCAGACTAGTAAATCAATAAACTCAGATGATTATTGTAACCTTTTGGTCCAGCTGGATATAAAAATTCGTGAGAAAAGAGCTAGTTTACAGAAGAGAAAAATTAATTTCTCACACAGCTCAAAAAATCATCGCAAAAATCAGTGAATTAAAGTACGAATTGTTGCAATAGCCACCCTATTCGCCAGATTTGGCTCTCTCTGACTTATGGCTGGTCTCACATCTCAAAAAATTCATGCGCGGAAAACGATTTTCATCGAATGAAAAGGTAATGCCAGCCGTGGAAGCGTATTTCGACAGTCTTCCGGATTCTCACTTCAGCCTGGAATACATAAATTAGAAGATCGAATAATAAAATGTGTTTCAAACCATAAAGTCGTGTTTTTTTATCGAAAAACAAAATTTATTGAACATCTTGGTAGATGTGCGCTTGAATGATACGATGAAATCTTGTTAATTAGCAAAAACGTATATTTTGAAATTATTTGATTACATAAGGCATAAAACAAATATTACTGTAAATACATATTTGATTGAATGGCTGTTATGTTTATTTAATAAGACAAATTATTGAATAAACATAACTGCTATTAAACTTATAATGCAGAAACATTCAAAAATATGCTTTATCATTTACCAAAGACATAAGTATTTATTTAAAATATCATCATTTTCTAAGAATGACATAATCTTATTTTACCACTATTTGTACATAAATTAAACGTGTTCAAGTGTGAAACTATGTTAATTAACTGTATTACGTTTCTTTAATTATTTTTCACATGCTTAGAGATTTCTAAGAATTTTCTGATGACTCTAAACAAAAATGCACCGTTGCCATAATTAAAAAAACACTATTATTTTTTCATTCATTAAATTACAATAGTATAATATCCTATTACCATTTCTCAATAATTAAAATTTCTCGACAGAGATGTTTTAATTTCCACCACTAATATTCACATTTTTCGCAAAAAATTAATGTGAAAAATGCGCACTTTAATAGAGTATGTTGCAACCAAGAACCTGAACTGCGTGAATCATATTTTTCACTAATATTTTGTAATTATTTGCTTTCGTATTTGTCAAAGAATTGGTGGAAACGTATAATGTGTATACACACATTGCTTCATTCTGATTTCTACTTGCTTGCAAAATTCACTACTATTTTAAAAAATTATTCATAAGCTCCAGTTTTAGATTGTAGAAGTGATGTTATATCGTTTTCACCATCAAAGATGGATTAAGTACAATATTCCTGATATATCCTGATGTAAAATTTTTTCGTATTGCTTGTTCATATCAAGATTTCCGCTGCATTAACTGCTTAAAAAAAGCAATAGTAATTAAAATTTAAAAATATACAAAAAATAACATCATTGTACCCTACCGGCCATAAAAGTTACACAACTAGTGAATTATAGCAAACGTAAATAAAAACGATAATAACGAAAAAGAAAATAAAAATTTATTTCTAGAAATAAAAACATACACAAATAATAAGAAGTAACATAAAAATATAAAACAGAACGTCTCGTTAAAATATTACGGTATACTTTTGCTCATTGAAATAGCTTCATTTACCTTGTAATACTCCCCGGGCCACTCGAGGCATATGTTCTGTTCGTTTGGTTATAATTTTATGGCAAATGTCCCATTCATTTAAAGAAATCGCCACAGGTTCTCTTTCAAAGTTGGACAGACTTTTCGTATTCGTCTGCCGAACTTTTCCCACAGTAATTCGATAAAATTGAAATCCGGACTCTACGGAGGCCAGGAAGAGAACGTTTTACAAATCATTGTGAAACGTTCTCTTCTACTTTCGACGTTAGATAATCTTTAGAGATTCGTACTATATGTTTGGGTGTCGTTATTACACGCAAACACGAAGTTCTCCCAATTAACCTCAACCCGAACGTCACAGCGTTCTCTTTCAGTATTTGTCTATAATTTTCTTTGCGTATAATACGATTTTTACGAAATCTCCGGTCCTCGCACTGCGAAAACATTCCCAGAGTATTATAGAACCACCACCGTATTTGTCTATTGGAACGGAACAATCGCACAACATCCTTTCGTCTTTCGTTCGTCTCACAAAGACTACGTTTTTGATCAAACACTTCGAACTTGGATTCGTCAGTCTAAAGAACATTTTTATAATTTTCTTTTGTGCAATTGCTATAATTTTTGGCCCACTGTAATCGTTTTTGGCGATTTCCACAATCCAGCAGTGGTTTTCTTACTGCAATACGATCGTAAAAACCCGCTTCTTTTAAGCGGCGTTTAGTAGTGATTATAGAAATCGGTCGTTCGCCTCCTCTGTTAATTTCTGACACTGTCAATCGCCTGCTTTACTATTAAAAATTTTAAGATGTCGATCTTCCACACCCGTTGTCATTCTTGATCAACCTGGGCTGTATAATTCACAGATGATCTTGTTACTTATACTTTTTCGCAATCACATACATAGAATATCCTTCATTGTGTAATGTGAGAATAGCTGATCGCTTTTCTACAGTTATAGGCTTTCTTTTCGGCATTTCTTAAAATATTTCCACAAATAGTGCACCGAATATCCATATCGAAATTGGTTTACCGAGACTGATACGCAGAGAGTATAATAAGAATTACCCCGTATTATGACCGAAGACATCGTTTCTAATAATTATTACCTGCTATTAAGAAAAATTAAAATTTGTCTCTGTTACATCTATTCTAATGAGGATTTCTTCTGGAATACTTTTTGCTATCCTAATTTTGTAGTTGAAATTTTTACAGTAGTACTAAGGACATTGAGTATCGAAAAAATTCGATTTTTTTAAATTCTAATTGTTGTCTTAACTTTTATGACTGGAAATGTACATTTAAAAGATAAAGATTAGACTGGCTTTAAGAATGTTTATAATAAATTTTCAATGACTAGGATTGTGATATGATTTAGATTTCCAAAGAAAATTATAAAAGTTACTATTCACATTACAGAGAGAAATATTGCATTTTCTTAGCTCTTCAAATTAACATAATACTGTTATTCTACTAATAATTTATGCTTTATCTGTACTTTTAATTTATATTAATTACATTTTCTGGGTAACACTGAAATTGTTGACCATTATCACACATCTTTCACATACCTAGTGACAACACTATTTCCAATGAAAATATCAGACCTCGACAACTGTGTTCAGTACATAGAAGCAAATTATCATGGAGATATATGTTCCAACAGCGCGTAGAAATTATTCATATATACTCCTAAAATGCGTGTTCAACCAGACGCTTCGTGCGTTTCGAAAAATGTATAGTCAACATGATGAACCAACTGAACGACTGGTTTATTCAATTCAATCATCTGCCATAAATGCTTGTGGAAAATATTGTAGCTGACAGCAACTCATTCGTAAATATAAACAGTATAGTAACTAACATTGTAACTATGATGCAAACCATAGAAGGTGAAGGCTTTGATACTATTAATGAAGTCAATATAGGGGAAATAATATGCCATGATCAACAGCAAGAACTAACTCCAGATGAAATAGAAAACGATATCACAGAGCCCGATGAACTAATAGTTGGCGAAGATTTAAACGAGGAAGAAAAAATAAAATCACTCAGTGACGTCTTCCTATTAACAAGAAACTATCGAAACACCTTGTTAAGTTGGATCTAAATGTCAAAAGAGAACAAAAACTCAAAAGGGAAAAAAAATCATTTTTAATGGAACTCTCTAAAGAAATTGAAAAGGATCTTGAACAAAAAGAAAAAGTTCCATAACGTTTTCCTCTCGCTGCTAATATTTTTTTGTTACATTTCTGCTTTAGTGTGTTTGTAAATACCGCTAAGCCAGAATAGCTTTACGGGTAAAAATGATTCTCCTCTTGAGCGGCAACGTAAAAGCTGATTTTCACCCGATTTCGTTCTCAAGTAATATATAAGAATTTTCAAGTTTCATTTTGCGTAATCATTTGATCTGTAACTGTAATCTCTAATCTCGTTACGCGCAGTTATGAGCCTTCGGAGTTTCAGATACAATAATCTCTTGTTTTTCCCGCAGATAACAAGAGATTACAGTATCCACATGTATATACAATATAATCCCCTTATTAGCCAGTGCGCCATTGATCACACTGTCATTTTGCGGTCATGTTTGGCTCCAGATTGGAATTTACAGATCATATTACTACTGTATGTGCTTCGGCATCACGTGCCCTTGGTTTCCTTGTGCGTTCTTGCAGACAGTTCAATAATATTGCTGCTCTCAAGGTTTTATATTATGCTTTTGTTCGGACTAAGCTTGAGTATGCCTCGGTGGTATGGTATCTGTGCTATATTTATCAGAGTTTGTTTCTGGAGAGAATCCAGAAAAGATTTCTAAACTATTTATCTTACCGGCTTGATGGTACATACCCACTGAGGGAAGTTGATTATGAGGCGTTATTGGTTAGACATTGCTTTCAATCTCTGTCTTGTCGTAGGGATGCTTCCAGTGCGAAATTTCTTGTTAACTTGATTAACAATGGTGTGGATACCCCATCTGTAGTGTCTCAGGTTGGTCTATTGGTTCCATCTCATTCCACTCGGTCTTTTGATTCCTTCGCTCTTCCGAGGGCCAGGACTAATGTTCTATTGAAACTCACGCTTACTCACATGTACAGGAATGCGAATAGGTTGTTTCCAAATCCCTTTCATAGGAAATAATATCGGTGGTTGAAGAGTTTGTGGCACAACTTCGGTTTCATCTCAGTTTTTTTTTCTTTTTTACCTATAAATATGTATATACTTAAGTTCTTAGTTTTTCATTTATTATTATTGTATGTTTTAATTTTCATATATATTTAAGTTAGTTTATTTAACACTTGTACACCGTACCTAATGTTTTTGATTTGTCCTTTAAATGGCTTGTCTGTTGGACAATAAAAAAACATTATTATTATTATATTAAAAATAATCTCGTAGATATTATTGACGAAGTAGGAACCTCTAGGCAATCCCTGTATACTAATATGCTAGCATAAAAAAAGAATGGTTATAATAAAGATTGTTGTATATTAAAGCATTTGCTTATTATTACTTGTACAGGTGGCAAATAAACTTAGAGAAAAATATGTATATTGAATGAACATGCAATTATTTTATATATTTATTATGTATAGTAATTTTGTTCATTTAAACATAGAATGTATAAAATACCGTCTAATAATCCTGTAAATATTTGCCAAACTTAAACTCTTCACAATATGTATTTTAAATTAGATTTTATTTTATGGGAAGTTATGCTAAATTTTATGTAACGCACTCTACATAAAAACTTTTCACCGCGAATAAATTTAGCATTGTTATTATTAATATTCTCGAATTTCCAAAAACATGTATCACTTTCACTTAAAGAAAACGTATGACGTGAGTAATGCCCACATACATACTAAAATTGACAAGAACGAAACCTTTCCATAATTATTATAAATAGTAACCACGACTAATGGATAATAATACCCAAACACACGTGTAGATCGTTTAAAATGTTTTGTTAATTTCATTTACCTACTAATTAATGACACCAGCATTATACAAATTCTATTTGTTTGTTCGACAACTGCTCGTGTGTTAATGGCAAATATGTACACTACTGTCCATATTAGTTCGGACACTTAAATAAAATAAAAAAAAAAGAGGGAAAACAGTTAAACTAACTTATGTCAAAACTTGAAATATTTTTATTGCATTATTGTTTATAGATGTTAATAGAGTATAATAATAAAGAGTAAAGTAATTACGTAAACGTTAAATAAACAAAGATATCTTACACATTCCACTCATCGAAACATCACAAACTAGTACAAATTACAGCGCAGTAAAACTTTACAAGATCCCTGAGGAAGTAAGGAATTTGGGAAATACAAAATTTAAAACAACGGTTATCAAGATAGTAAAAAGTAAAGTAATTTAAACGCTCCAGGAGTTTTATATTATATGTAGATTACAAGGATTTTCAACACCTGATCTGAGTTTTTTTTCTGTTTTTTTTATTTGTCAATTAGATGCGTTGTCGTGTAATTTTGGTTATATATATATAATATGTATATACATACATATGTGTGTGTATTAAACTATATTTTCAATTTTATTTTATTGACAATTCCAAATTTATTGCACAACTCTACCCGTATAATCTTTTTACATAATAAATGAATCTGAATCTGAAGAAACCCCCTTTTGCGCGAAGAATAGGCCTTACAATTCGAGGCATCCGTTTCACGAGTTTATCAAGGACTCTATTCGGTATACTATTCTATTCTTCTGCAATATGTTCCACAAGCGATTTGTTGAGGTAGGAGACACTTTTCAGACCCTCCTGTTCAATTCATCCCATAACAATTCTATGGAATTTAAGTCGGCACTTTGTGGTGGCCGTGTCATTATTTGTAAGGTACTATTGTTTTATTCGCTATTTAAGAAATTCTTACATATTATTGCTGAGTGTTTGGGGTCGTTTCCCTGCATAAACACAAAATTTTCGCCCATTGAACGTAGCTCCTATGGTATTGCATTTTCTTGCAATATTTCTAAATAAGCCTCCTGTCGCAAAATACCCTCGATTCACTTCAAGTCCCCTGTGCCGGCGTATCAAAAACAACCCCAAACAAGCAGAGAACTTCTTCCTTGTTTGACGGTTGGCACTATACAGTCCCGAAATATTCTTTGACCACCTGCTCTTCTCCATTTCAAACTTTGATTCATCAGTCCATAAGACCCTTTTCCGGTCATCCAGTGTCAAATGTCTGTGTTTCTGTCCATTGTTGTCGTTTTTGCCTGTTTCCCCGTCGAAGTAAGGGTTTTCTTACAGCAATGCGACCCTGAAGACTTGTAGCTTTTAGTCTTCTTTTCACCGTAGTAACAAAAATTTTTCTTGCATGATCGCGATTCATTTCTGCGGCTATTTCGAGTGCTGTCAGTCTCCTATTTTGTTTATCAGTAATTTTATACCCACGTCGTCGACGTGAGATGTTATTCACTTACGACCTCAATGTGCCAAATCTCCTAAACTGCCGGTGCGTTGATGTCGCCGAATGATTTCACTAATAGTCGATTTCTTAACATGTGTCATTTCGGAAATTTGACGCACTGAATAACCTTCTTGATAAAAAACAATAATTACAGAACGTTTTTCTGAACTTGTTGGTTTTCTTCTCGGCATTTTAAGAAGTTCACAAAAAAATACGTTCTAATGCATATTTCGATACACAAGACTCTTTGGGGTGAGGGCCGGTAAGTTTCGCAAGTTTTTTACTTGCAACATTATCTCAAAAATAATCGTATTTATGGTGGTATGGATTATTCCAGGAATTACCGCAGAGTCGTAAAATATAATAGTTATTTGTAGGTGGTCTAATAGATATATTTGCCTGCAATTGGTTATAAGTCTCGTAAAGAACCTAATGTAAATATATTATTTATATTTAAACGTAATTATATTATTTTTTAGAAGAGTTTACTAAATTTCACTAGCTGTCCAAACTAATATGGACAGTAGTGTACGTAGGTATGTACAAACATATAGCACATAACGTACAAAGAAAGGTCGTCACACAAAGCAATACAACACGTTAGAAGTGCTGTTTTTTCCACGAAAGTATTCTTATGTGTACATAAATACATACTTTTTCTTTTTTTCTTTCATCATAAATATAATAATTTGCCATGAGCTCGTTTAAATCTACAACATGCCAATAATTTACAAAAAGAAATTATAACACAAGTGATAATTGGTATATTCATATTCACAGCAAAAATAGCGGAAGTATGCAATATCTTTTTAAAAATAAACCATATACTTATTAGACATTATAACACAAATGTGTATAATTCTTTTGGTCATTGCCATTACAGTTATCAGTTAGTCGTTTTAAAAATACAGTGCTTTTTTAAAATTGGCTGTACGTTATTTTGTGCTAATATTCCACTCTTTCTTTTAGGCATTCTTTTGAATTTTTTAATTTTCAATTTTATTAACAATTAAAAGTAAACAATTTGTAAGATAATTTAGTGTGAAGTACAAATTAATTTTCAGTTTCCCAGAACTCAGCTAACAACATTGCTTATCTATTAGCCGGACGATGGTCAATAAGAACAACAGGTGTATTGCATTGGCCAGTGGATCGCAAAAAGAGCATCAAACACCATCAATATGAACGTTAAAAACAAAATGATGGAAAAATTTTATGGATGACAAGTCTTCAATTGGATATATATCTTCGCCGAAGTCTTTACAATTTTTTATTGCTCATTGCTCGTAATAGGCACCCTAATACTTGGTTGAAATGAGCTACTGGTTTTCAATGGTATTTAATGGCCCTTTCATGTGTTACCGTGTTGACGATGGAATGTTTGACACGTACCAAAGTACGTATAATGGTACGAAGACTTTCTGACTAGCATCTTTGGATGATTATCATATTTAATTTGCTAGCACAACTCCAAAGTTCGATTCCATACGTCCGTATAAGTTTAGTGACTGTTTTATAAATTAACACTTTGCTGTCAATTGACAGCTTGAATTTTCAGTAAAATTCCTTTACTATCAGATCTACTTATTTTATCTTCTTCAAAATGGAATGCTTCCAGTTCAATTTAAAATCTAAGTAAAGTCCTAGATATTTATCTACTTCTTAATGTAGTATGTGGACTTGATTTAAATTCACAGTTGGACAGTGGTCTTTCCGGAGAGTAAAAGTTATATGAGTTAATTTGGATTCATTTGAGTTTGTTTTGCATTTTTTCAGCCACCCACCAATCTGGTTTATATGTTCTTAGAGATTGGATTCAGCAGATGTTAGATCTTTTTCGTTTTCGAATACTTCTACATCAGCCTCGAAAGTTCCTATGGTTGTTCATCTAGAAATTGGTATATCTGATGTATACAACACAGCGAAAAAAATAAAGAAAAAATTTAAACAAAAACAGTCATTAGGTTGGAAATATTTATTATATGTTGTACAATCTTGCGTTGTCGTAGTTTCTATTGGCGTTTTGCTATTCACACTGCCAATGTCTTTAAGGAACTAACAGTACGAACAGCTTCTTGAAAAAGCTGGCATTATGCACAGAGAAACGTCGATAGAAACTACAACACTACGAAACTCACAAGAAAATTATACTGCATGTGACACCGGCTGTGAAAGCCTACGTAATTTTAATATTCATTATAATTCTGTAAACAAAACAGTGCGAGTCTTTTGATAAAAATGTATTTTAACGTTAAATAAAATGTTCAATATAACCTCCATAGGCAGCTAAACATTGATCCAATCTATGGTAAAGCTCATCTCTCACATTTTACAATTCCCCATGTGCAATACTTCAACAGACTCACGAATTCTATTTTTAAAATCTTCAACATTTACTGATCTCTACGATTGAAATGGATTTTATTCAGTATAGACAGATCTTGGATGGACTTCCATCCATTTGTTCAAAAAACATTAATGAGTTGATACTCCGTCCTACCGAAAAAATAATATCACCGTTCAACCAAATTTTCTCCCATGCCAGACCAGTTTGCATAATTAGGGATCCATATATTTCTCCCGACTGATATTTCGATCTAATTAAAAAAGCCCTAGAATAATATTACTTATGCAGATATTAAAAGTAATATTATTTTAGAGAGACATTCACTTTTTCTAGCCCATTTATTTATAAAATTATTTTTGCTTTGTTACACTACTTATGTCGGAATACCATCATTACATTTTGACAGTCGTTCTACAATAACAAATCTTTCCATAATTACTCAATTCATTTTTGAGTGCTCAGATATTGCTGCCTCTTATTTATGCAGATTTCACCAAAACGTTTAATAGCATAAACCATTTAGTAATGCAAAAAAGACTTCTAGTAGTGTCATTTATTCAATATTACCTGTATAGTAAAATACATCTCTTACAACTGTCACAAGCCCAGTAGCTTTATTCCTTAGCATTTGGTATACTACAAAAAGGCAGTTAGGTCTATTTCTGTTTTTGATTTTTATTAGCAAATGACTTCTGTAACTGGATTGCGAAAAATTGCAGTTTTTTTTTGTTTTTTAACGAAAACTAAGTTAATACTCAACGCACCACAATATAGAATATAACACTTTCAATATTCATTTCAGTTTTTCAGGTGATGTACATTTCATTTCCCATCATTTTTAAATTTAATTGAAAACCGCTATTCCTTTCTGTATTATTTAGTCTGGGTATCATTAGCATTTTTGTTAACAACAAAAATGCTAATGATGTCTATGTTGCTTATTTAATAACATTGTTAGATTTATAATCACTTTTATTTATATTAATGTTAAATAAGCTACAATCGTATACAGTACCGGTGAACAGTTCAGAGGACGTTAAATTCATGCAATATACTTATCAGAGCGAGACAGATAAATTAATTTTGTGTTATAAGAGACAGATACATTTAGTTTATATAACATAACAGGGATTGGCCACATTCGCTTACACATAAGCGCTAACTACTTCAACTGTATGTACAAGAATATTCAGAAGCTACTTTATCATTGCTATGCAATGTTAACCCCGCTTCCAAATAAGACCAACCGATAATCGACAATTTTTTCTATAGAATTCGCAATGCACAAGGACTCGTTTGCCAATACAATATGTTATGTTATTACATATTTGTATTTGTCCTTAACTGAATATAGCGTTGTTATTGGTTGGACAATAAAAATATTCTATTTCAGGTTCTCATTGCAAACAATGGAATCGCCGCTGTCAAATGCATGCGCTCAGTTCGGCGCTGGTCGTACGAAATGTTCAAGAATGAAAGAGCAGTTCGATTCGTTGTCATGGTCACTCCCGAAGATCTTAAAGCCAATGCAGAATACATAAAAATGGCCGACCATTACGTTCCAGTACCAGGAGGCACTAATAATAACAACTACGCCAATGTAGAACTCATAATTGACATAGCAATTCGTTCGCAAGTTCAGGTAGATTAACTTTGCTTTCTTAAACTTCAGAAAATGCTACATTACATATATACTTTTCGTTAGGCTGTCTGGGCAGGCTGGGGACATGCGTCGGAAAATCCAAAACTTCCCGAGTTATTACACAAAAATAATATAGCATTCATCGGCCCTCCCGAAAAGGCCATGTGGGCATTGGGAGATAAGATTGCCTCATCTATTGTAGCACAGACTGCAGACATTCCTACATTACCATGGTCAGGATCTGGTAAATAAATTTCGCATAAATCACATACTTAATATATTCATCCGCCTTGTATATTTAGATTTAAAGGCTCAATACTCTGGCAAAAAAATTAAAATATCCTCGGAATTATTCGCAAGAGGTTGCGTACATTCTGCTGAGCAAGGATTAGCTGCAGCACAAAAAATCGGATTTCCAGTAATGATTAAGGCATCCGAAGGAGGTGGCGGAAAAGGCATTAGGAAAGTGGATGCTCCAGACGATTTTCCTGCAGCATTTCGACAAGTATAATTTTTTTTACTAACAGCCTATTTTTAAAACTAACAAGAACTTCTCTGTTACTTGGCAAGGTACAAGCAGAAGTACCAGGTTCTCCAACATTTGTCATGAAATTAGCGAAGTGTGCAAGACATTTAGAAGTACAGCTATTGGCAGATCAATATGGAAATGCTATTTCTATTTTTGGTAGAGACTGTTCCATTCAAAGACGACATCAGAAAATTATTGAAGAAGCTCCAGCAGTTATTGCAGAGCAGTCTGTATTCGAAGCTATGGAGAAAGCTGCAGTCCGGTTGGCTAAAATGGTAGGGTACGTTTCTGCCGGTACCGTTGAATATTTATACGATACCTCTGGACATTACTACTTTTTGGAGTTGAATCCTAGACTGCAAGTGGAACATCCTTGTACGGAAATGGTATCCGATGTTAATTTACCAGCGGCACAACTTCAGGTAAAACCATCTTTTTAATTATTGAAAAATACACAAACATGAGAATTCTCAATTAATTAATATTTCTAATTAATATTGTTCTTCCTCATAACAAATAATTAACTCTCATAAAACTCAAAATAATTATAATTTCCATCATAAACTAAAATATTTTGCCACTATCTTCACGTTTTCTATGGCGTAAAATAATCTTTTCTTTGATTTATGTTTTTTTAACAGATTGCAATGGGTCTTCCTCTCCATTACATCAAAGATATACGATTACTATACGGCGAATCGCCATGGGGTAATTCAGAAATCGATTTTGATAGTCCCAGAAATAAACCTCAGCCTTGGGGACATGTAATAGCAGCTAGAATTACTTCAGAAAATCCAGATGAAGGTACAACTAAATTACCTTATGTTTTGGTAAATAGAAACAATTTTGTTTTTATTTAGGTTTTAAGCCAAGTTCGGGAACAGTTCAAGAACTTAACTTTCGATCGTCAAAAAACGTCTGGGGTTACTTTTCTGTAGCAGCTTCTGGTGGCCTGCATGAGTTTGCGGATTCTCAATTTGGCCACTGTTTTTCTTGGGGTGAAAATAGGGAACAAGCAAGGGAGAATTTAGTTATCGCTCTTAAAGAACTTTCAATTAGAGGTGATTTTAGAACAACCGTAGAATATCTTATTACTTTACTAGAAACTAAAAGCTTTCAGGTATGTTTTACTTTATGAATATTTTATTTTCATAAATGTTCGTTTGTCTTACTTTGTATAGAATAATACTATTGACACTGCCTGGTTAGATATATTAATATCGGAGAGGGTTCAATCCGAGAAGCCCGATATAATGTTAGGTGTTATTTGTGGTTCCTTACATATAGCTGATAAGACGATTTCGACGGCCTTTCATGAATTCCAAAACTCTTTAGAGAGAGGCCAAATCCAAGGTTCTAATACATTGAATAATATAGTGGATATCGAACTCATAAATGACGGTTACAAGTACAAAGTTCAGACAACTAAAAGTGGACCAAACTCCTATTTTCTAGTCATGAATGGATCATTCAAAGAAGTTGAATTACATAGATTAAGTGACGGAGGTAATTATTTTTGTTTAATATTTAACAAATATCACTTGCAAATGTTCTTAAAACTATTTTCAAAAACTTATACACGTCATTAGAAGACGTATAAATTATACATGAGTTGGAGAAGTTTTTAATATTAGTTTATTAATAATTTCATTCTTCACTATCACTATAAAATAACGCGTGCCAATTTTGATAGAACACTTCGAACTTTTATTTTCATAAAAAAGGGATTTTTGCATTATTTCTAGTTTTTCTTCTTGATTATAATCAGGGACAAGAACTCGTACCTACTAACCCACCCACTTCAAGATTGACTGTCAGTCAAATTCGCCTGTGGTATTCAATTATTACCGTCGCTTGATGTAGATGCACATGTGATTTCGATTAGATACGTGAATTATTTTGAAATTGTTAAATTGATTTTTTTTGTTTCATTATTAGTTGATTGGGTTTGTTGTTAAAGAAGATATTTTTGGTTCTTATTATTATATGTAACTCGTTTAACGATTGATTTTTCTTTAGGAAAATATATTTATTTCGGATTTTAAATACTCGTTTTTTGTTGTTATTAGCTCCAGTTTCAGATTCTGATTTATTTTTATTTGCATTTATTTGAAAAGAATCTTTTAGAAAATATATAAAGACTAATTTAAAGGAACTTTTAATATATTAGAAACTGTCTAGGATAATTCCGACTTGAATGAAAAATATTTTGGGCTATGAAATTATTGTATACATAAATTGCTATTTACTCGTTTTATTTAATTTATTCGTAATCGAAACATTGGAGAGAATTTAGTATGGGTATATGTATATGCATTTCCTGTATATTCAATCCGTGAACTAATTTAATTAAATATTTATTGCAATATAGCTCATAGTATCTTGTATGGCTTATCGTAAACTTCATTTATTTCATGAATTCCTATCCCTGGTTATAATGAAGAAGTTTTATGTTCTATAGAAACGACACACCGGCCTACGACGAAAATATTGTTTAAATATATTCAGTCATTTTTATAGTTCTTTGTACGCTGATTACGGAAAAAATAATTTAAAAAATCCATCAAGCAGTTTAGTAACAAATTTCACTTGATATTTTCGACAATTATCGACATTTTAGGCAAGTAAGCATTACAGTATTTAATTTTAATAATTAAAATTAAGCTTAGATTGATCGTGGGAAATATTAATTTGATTAAGTAGTAACAGTAAGTAGCTGTCAAACCTTTGTTCGATCACCAGCGATCCTACAGCAGAAGTACAAAACGAAGTTTTGATGGGAAGCGAAAACGATACTACAAGGACTATTAAACCAGATTATTCAGTTTTCCTATTTTGTGTTGCTTTTATGGAAAATGTTTGGTTACTTATGATTTTAATAAAATTTAAAATAAAATATACATTCCGAAATTTTTGTATTTGGCTTACTATTCCTAAAATCTGTTTTTCGTGAGAAAACCCTACGTGATTGAAGAAAACGGTTTTTCGAGTACGAAAACGGTATTCGTTTTTTTGAGTACAAAAACGGTATTGGTTTTTTGAGTACAGTACTGGAAAATACACTAAAAAAGTGACTAAAGTTAAAATAATTTTTAAAAAGTATTTTTTGTAGACCTGTGTTATTTGTGTTCAGTGTAACTATGCTACTTTCTTGTTCTGCCAATCATATTCCAGATACTGTAACATTTACCAATTCGAATATTTAAGGTTCGATAAAGTACTCGATTTCTATGTTTTTTTTTTGTCTTAAATCACAGTTTGACTGCAAAAGCAATATATCATAGTTTTGTTTAATTTCGTTTTTTCTTTTTTGTATAAAATCTCTATGAAATATATTATCTGTATCTGGTTATAAAATTCTTTCCCAAATACTATTATACTTCTACTTGTACTAATCCTTTTCTACTTCAATTATGTCAAATATTAATTGGAATACCTTTAAAATTAAAAAAATTGCTTTACTTTGCCTTATCCTTAAATCATAATCTCAGTAGTTCTTTTAATAAATACAGCAGCATCTTTTAAAATATAAGAGTAGGTTTTGGATTATATGTAAAATTGGAATCTTCCCAAAAATCCAACAACTCCACCTACCTTCTGTCCCTGATGAAATTTTGTTCCTCCTTTGTTGTTTCTTAAATCCAAATGATGATCAGTGTAAACTAGACTACAGTTATATGTAAACTCAAATCTGATCTTTCTTGGTCACCAGTAAAACCAAGAAATCTTAGAATTGTAATTCGCGACTTCTTTGTTATATGGACTTAAGCTTGTAGTGTATATCTTATATGTATATTACTTTATCTACATGTCACCATATATCAATAAGATCTCAACCTGTTTTTCCATTAACTTTTTGCTTTTTCAAAATGTCGGATTTTATATATCAATAATATATTAATAACAACTTTCATATGAAAAAAATCTTGTTGGCTATTATTATTGGATATAAAATTTACCCAAATCAGAGTCTCACGGAAGATTCAATAACGAAATATTATTATCGTTTTTCAATAACCATTTATTTCTATTTCTTGTTTAGGTATTTTATTATCAATCGATGGATCGTCTTTCACAACTTACATGAAAGAAGAAGTAGACAGATATCGAATAGTTATAGGCAATCAAACTTGTGTATTTGAAAAAGAGAATGATCCGACATTGCTGAGATCTCCATCTGCTGGAAAACTCATAGGTTTCTTAATAGAAGACGGCGGTCATGTTAACAAAGGACAAACATTTGCAGAAATTGAAGTAAGTATTAAAAGCACGATATACATTCCTTATACCATAGTGTGAAGACAATCGTCATTTATTGGATTGTCGGAAAAATCATAACGTATTTTATCAATACTGTTATAAGTTCTTTATTAATATATAGAAAAAGGTCGCTTATATATGCCTGCCTTCTTCAAAAACCTTTTGTCGTCTTTCGGTGAGGTTTATAATTCCTCGATTATAGAAGGACTTGTCGCCATCGACGAAAACTTTAGAATTACATACCTCACACAAGAAGTTTTAAAGAGATGAGACTCATGAAGTCTGTAGGTGCAAGGTTCAGCAAGTATGGTAGATATGACAACACATCCCGTTCTAAATCCAATAATTTTTGACGGGCGATCGAACTTGTGTATTGTTTCGCGTTGTCGTGATGAAGCACGATGTGGAGAACGTTTCTGAATGATTGATTCATACCAACTGTTTAATTGCAAACAATACACGCTTAAGTTCATATCAAGCAAAGAAGTAACTGACTCGAATTAAAAATGTCTCTAATATTTCATATGCACTGAAAACGTGTGGAAATGCTGTTAAATAAATTATTCTTTATTTTTATTTGAATAAACTACTCAACCCAACCTATAACGATATTTTAAAAATAATGTTACTAGTGTAAATTTGTAATACTTGAAACTAACATAAATTGTTATATGTTTAAAATATGTTTTCTAAATGAATCATCATTAGAAATAAGAATAACGTTGTGCGCAGAAAACATAAATGTACTTTATATTTAAAAAAAAGAAAATTAATTCACAGCTAAGTAATATTATATACAAGATACCAAAGCTGGAAACATAAAATAAATGAAAAAATTACTAGCATTTACATTACTTCCCATAACATGACAATATCTCCACTAGTTTCTTTTTATTACGACTATGAGATGTTCACACAAACAAGATAATTTTACAACATATTTTTAGGAACAAAATATTTACCATATATGGTAGAATGAATGATATATAAAAATGTTCATAATAAAGCCTAATTTTTTATTCATTTTACAGGTAATGAAAATGGTTATGACTCTTACCGCGTCTGAAGCTGGTTCAGTGTTCTATGTAAAAAGACCTGGAGCTGTTTTAGATGCTGGTTCAGTTCTAGCTACTTTAGAATTGGACGACCCAACTCTAGTTACTAAAGCACAATTATATAAGGGAACCTTCCCCGAATTAGATGCAACTAATCATGTTAGCGCTCAAAAGCTCAACCATATCCACAATAGTTACAAAGCAGTTTTAGAAAATACGCTAGCTGGTAAATAATTTTATTCCTTGATTTAATTAATTAACAACAATTAATTATTTTGATTTAAGTAATTTGAATTTTAGACCTAGTATAATCTTAAAATCACTTTTAACATCTTCATTACAGGTTATTGTCTACCCGAACCTTATCATACAGCTCGTCTTCGGGAAATAATAGAGAAATTCATGGCAAGTCTTCGTGATCCAAGTTTGCCACTTCTAGAATTACAGGAAGTGATTGCGTCCATCTCTGGCCGTATCCCACCGGCTGTTGAAAAGAAAATACGTAGACTTATGTCACTGTACGAGAGAAATATAACTTCTGTCTTAGCACAATTTCCAAGTCAGCAAATAGCTAGTGTCATAGACAGTCATGCAGCCAGTATGACTAAAAGATCTGAACGAGATGGATTCTTCTTGGCCACCGAGGGAATAGTCCAATTAGTTCAAAGATACCGTAACGGTATCCGAGGACGCATGAAGGCAGCTGTGCATGATCTCTTAAAGCAATATTTTAATGTGGAGAGCCAATTCCAGCAGGGCCATTACGATAAATGCGTTTCGGCCATTAGGGACAAGCATAAAGACGATATGGCTTGTGTTACCGCCACCATATTTTCACACGGACAGGTTACCAAGAAAAATATGCTCGTTACGATGCTTATTGATCATTTGTGGGCTAATGAACCAGGTTTGACTGACGAGTTAGCAGCATCTCTAAACGAATTAACATCATTAAATAGAAGCGAACATTCCAGAGTGGCTTTAAGAGCTAGACAGGTAATTTTTAATTTTCCACAATTGTATATCATCATAAATATTCAGTTTATTTAAATCTCAAAGCAACAATAGTAGCCTTAACGATAACACAAAGAGAGAAGTACATATCCATCTCTCGGATATTAGAAAAAGCACTATCGCTTTGTCGCCACACAAAACAGAACTTCTGCTGACCAAAACAACGACACGTGCATATACACGACAATCGCTATATACAAAGCAAGAAAAGAAAACAGTTCTTTTGTCTCCATTATTTTTATCTTATTCTGCAAGCCAGAGTTTCTATCACCTCTCCGTTGAAAGGAAATGTACGTTTCATACGCTTTTAAAGGAAGAGGTGATAATCGGAAGGAGCCAGATCAGACAAACAAGGAGTGTGTTCCATCTGATATTAAAAACAGAATTTTTTTGACGGTCAGTCACTCGTTCACACAAAACCAGAATATTTCTCTTTTAGTTCTGATTTAATACTATTTACGTAAAGTTGTCCGACTAAGTAATTTCCACTTCACGTACTTACTCCAGAAAGAACAAAATAGTTTATAATCTAATAAACTAAACAGTAGATTACACGTAACCGGCGCCTAAATATAATATAAATTCGCTATTCAATCCAAAGCCATTTTTTTTATCGCTGTACACTGTCCATGTGTTTCTTTCTTTAAATTTATTCCAGAACATGAAAGCTTTGTCACAAACTTTACAAATTATTTTAACTTCATCTTGTATTAAGTCTGAAAATTCACGGGTAAACTACTTTGTAAACGGAAGGTAGCTTTTTTGACGTTTGTAATTGCGATATACTTAAAATGAACCGTGCAAAACTCACGTCACAATAAAATCAATCGTTAAACTTGATATACTATGTTACCTGGGCCTGACAAACGATAACTAACAGGAAGTGATTGCGTCCATCTCATGGTCCCCCGACTATGACTTCTGCTAACTTCATCGAAACACGCACTGCTACCGAAAGCTCGCAATGCCAACTCTAAATAATAGTATTTTCTCAATTTTTGTGGCTGAGTACTTTTCAATAAAAGGATTTTAGGTCACAGTAAATTATTCATGTTTTTTGACAAGAATGTATTTGTTGAAAGTAATTTTATGAGTAGCGTTGTTACTAATCAACTTTCCAATAATCTCGAGCCCAAACTAATTACTTCAGTTGTCAATACTCAAGTATCAAATAAAACCGAAAAACGTCAAAAAAATCAGGGGTACGCGCAGGTTGAAATTTTTATTTCTTTTTAGCAATTCAAAAAGTTTTCCAAGACTATAAATAATTAAGTAACAGAAGGGAAGACAAAGGCATAATAGCTATCGATGCACTAGAAAAAATATTCTAGAGAAGAAATAATCAAGGAAAAAGTATAAAATAAAATAATAGTAAATCTAAAAGAAAACTTGTAGATCTATCGGATGACAATGAAGAATATAATTATACTATTTATTCGGAAGTAGAAGATTGGTATCCTGAAATTAATCCAAACTGCATTGAAGATCTCACAGGGCCACCTATGGTCGAAGATTTCGTACTGGCTTTTTTTAAAATCACTGAAAAAATTGAAAAGATTGTTTATTAAATTGGGCAAGTTTTAAGACAAAGAAATGAAAGCGGTGAATTAGAAGTTACTCTTTACAGAAACCATTCAAAGATCAATGACACATTTATTTCAACGATAATGCTTAATAGTTCCAATATTTCCGAAAGTACTACTAAAATAATATTGCTTAAACCAAATGATGATAGAAGACAAAAACTTCAAACTGTTTACTTTTAATTTCATATTCGTTTAAAGAATATTGCCATACATTCAAATATGTTTTATAACCTTTACGTTACTATCTAATTGAACAGAAGAAGTTTAGTTCGGCATTTTTTACTACAATTTCTTACAAATGAAATAACTTTTCTTTACATGTATATCTTGTTCCATAGTACCCTACCGGTATTCCACGCTGAAACAGAAAACTTTAAAAAAGAAATATCTAAATATATAATCCTGGTATTTTGTGATGTTTGCAATTCTTAATAATGATATCTATGATTCATTTGCTTAAGTTTTAACTCCAGACTGGATCTTTACATAAATTTGTTCTTTTTATAAATGAAATAAAACAGTGTTTTGCTAAAACACTTCCCTTACTTATTAAGTAAATAACGCTACTCCCGCAAAAAAGTAAAGCGCTATATGGTCTGAGAGATAAAAAAACGTTTCATTAAATAATATATTTTTATTAAAGCTGTAAACGTGTATCTAGAAATTCACATTCCATCTTAATTACCACCCCAATTACTTCGTAAAGTCCCTTTATTGTTTCAGTTATAATATATGATTAATAATAAGTATAAATGTATTGCACATTACATTTTTTAAATTTTGCAGGTTCTAATAGCAGCTCATCAACCAGCATATGAACTCCGTCACAACCAAATGGAAAGTATATTCTTATCTGCTGTCGATATGTATGGACACGAATTCCACCCTGAGAACCTCCAAAAACTCATAGTTTCAGAGACTTCAATCTTCGATATATTACACGACTTTTTCTATCATAGCAACAGAGCTGTCTGCAATGCAGCGCTAGAAGTTTACATTAGACGCTCTTACACGAGCTATGACATAACATGTCTTCAGCATTTGGAATTGAGCGGAGAAGTGCCTTTAGTTCATTTCCAATTCTTTTTGCCATCAGCTCATCCAAATCGTTTAATTTATTATGACAATTACAAGGAAAGGGAAGAAGAAGGGGGTCCATCTAACATGATGAGTCCTCAAGTTTATAACAATTTCCAAAGAACAGGTTGCATGGCGGCTTTTGAAAGCTTTCCGAAATTTGAACAGTATGCTGATGAAATATTCGATTTGATAGAAGATTTTGCTAGTCCTGCCGTTGTGTCTGCTAAAGATTTAAATGCCGTAGAGAGCGGATCGGAATCTAGAGCCAATAGTACTTCAATTAATGTTAGTTTGTCTGTCGAAGGCGGGAGGACAACTGTTGAGGACAATAAATTGCAAGAACCAATCCATATTCTACATATAGGTAAATTTCAATATGAATTTTGAACTACCTCAAATATATATGCTTATTAATTCATAGGTATTAAGGACAAAGGTGATTTGGATGATTCAACCATGAGCAAAGTTTTTGGTAATTTCTGCGCACGTCATAAGGAAGAATTAATATCAAGATGCATTCGAAGGATAACTTTCACTGTTTTAAATCGCAAACAATTCCCCAAATACTTTACATATCGTGCGAGGGATGGCTTTAAAGAAGACAGAATCTATAGACACCTTGAACCAGCCTGCGCTTTTCAATTGGAATTAAATAGAATGAGAAGTTATAATTTAGAAGCCTTGTTAACCAGCAATCAAAAAATGCACCTGTATTTAGGGAAAGCTAAGGTACAGTAACTAATACAGATACTGTAGATATTTCTTAAAAAAATTCTTTTAAAATACCCTACAAAATTACTGAACAAGTTTTATGAACATATATTGGGTTACTCGGAAAGTAATTTCGTTTTTCTTTTCTTTTTTGTTGAACTGAACAAGTATTTTATTTCAGTTATAATTTTCCCTCATTAAAATGATAATACCTTTCAATCTAAAGAACTCTGCAAATCGGAACAAGTGGTCCGACGAATATAGTATATGCGGTAGCCCATTCATCCAAGCTGTAAGAACTGACAAAACGTCAAACTTGTATGAAGCCTCGCGTTTTCATGCTAAAAAAATTACATATTTTCTGTTAATTAATTCTGTCCATTTCCGCTTCACTCGATCTGTATAATTGATGGCAGAACACTTCTGAATTCATAAACCTGTCTGGCAGAAATTCAAAAAGAAAAACAATCCCCTTAAATCTTACCAAATAAAATCTTTTTTAATGAATATAGGCTTCTGAAGTGCTTTGAACCGGCTCCTCTCTTCTGCTCCATGATCGTTACTAATGTAATAGAGCCAAGATTGCATTTGGGACTAAAAGGGTCATAATCAATATCAAAAAACATATCAGAGCCACTTTTTCTACGGTGTCGACACAACGTTATGTATCTTTTATCTGTGAAAATTACCTTTCTTTACTTTCTTCCCGATTTCTTGACTTGTTTTTCCCATGAGTAAGCCTTTCAGCTTTAAAATCTCACAACATGTTCCATTCCACTTTTTTCTCTGTTTTTGGATTTTGCTCTGCATCTTTTCCATACTATTTCCACGAGCAGCAAGGAAAATAACAATCCGTGGGATCAATGCTCTGCTTGGATAGGTAAGGTTAAATACAAGAATATTGTGCCTGGTGCCGCCAGGAGAACATTAACTAGGACACTTCCCTGCAACCACATCATTCTCAGCATGTTACCTTACACCTTAGTTTGGATTAACCCTGGATTAATCGGAAGCCCTATTTCCCATGCTCACACACTAACTAGGAGATCCTAAATTGGGGAATCTTTTTTCATAGGATATACACCGGCTTCATTGTACACACGTTTGTGGATTGTGGAAGATTTTATCGGTCATATGACAATTAAAATTGGTAGTGTTCAATATTTAAATATAGTAGATAATACAATATTTAAACATTTAATCTAAAATATATCTAACATTTTAGGTAGCACCTGGTCAAGAAGTAACGGACTATAGATTTTTCATAAGATCAATTATTCGACATTCAGATCTAATAACCAAAGAGGCATCATTCGAATATCTCCAGAATGAAGGTGAAAGAGTCCTTTTGGAAGCCATGGACGAATTAGAAGTGGCTTTCTCACATCCACATTCCAAGCGAACTGATTGCAACCACATTTTCTTGAACTTTATACCTACCGTCATTATGGATCCAGCTAAAGTGAGTGAGAATACTAGGTGTTAATATTTCTACGGTGATTCATATAATTTTTAATTCCTTCCATTTAGATCGAAGAGGCAGTTACAAATATGATCATGCGCTATGGTCCTAGATTGTGGAAATTGCGTGTGCTACAAGCAGAATTAAAAATGACGATACGGCCGTCTCCAAATGCTCCAACTACAGTAGTGCGACTATGTATAGCTAATGACAGCGGATATTATTTAGACATCAATATGTATACAGAAGTTGTTGATCCTGATACTGGAATTGTAAGTCATATATATTTTTATCATTATCTTTTTCAATTGGAAATGTGTAATATGTATATTTGTTAACTAAAACTAGGTCTCGTTACTTTAAGAATGATTCTCTTTTAAATAACATGTATTTAAGTTTATTATAATACTTTTATGATAACATATTGCCATGAATTGCACTATACGATATGTAGAATACGATTCAAATTTTAATAAGCTTTTATATAATTTTTTTGTGTTTCTTTGCGACATTGAGAAAATATTTCATTTATTTACGTTTTGGCAATATATATATATTACCTTCTTCAGAATTTTATTTATTTATCCAATATTATATCTACAAACAAACTCCTGCTAAAGATACAGTATGCAATTAAAATTATTCCAAAAAATTTTGTTTCGAACTCTTGTTATATATGTGAAGGATTTTCGGTTTAATATCGTAATTATTCATATTAACCTGTATTGTACTTGCTCGATAATGTTCTAACAGATGAAACTAGTCGCAGTAAATATACAATACAGTGTGAAATTTAGGCAAAGTGTTTATTTATTCTTGGGGTAATGAACAGGACGCCTTGCATTTTGCGATCTATCGTCGAACTAACTAAACTTACATAAATCTTAAATTGCCTTTGATAATATACAGATGTGTATGTCAATTTTCTTAAAATTAGTAGTTTTTATACTAAAATTTCAATTAATTATTAATGTTTTAATTGATCCTATAAAACAGTGCTGCCATTTTTAATTATAATGATAACAATAGCTTCAAATGTCGAAATTTTTTCCTTGTTGATTTGTTGTTTCAATGTGTTTATAATGATGTGATAAAATGGTAACTACGTTAAAGTTTACATACAAAAGAAGACTATATATCCTGCTCTAAACAGAATTAAAGTTGTATTCTAAAAATGAAATGAAACATCAAATTTGAAACCTTAAATGAAAAACAAAACAAATTAAAGTTACAGCTAATATATCTATCACATCTTAATATAATGTTTTCGCCTTATAGCTGAACATAGTGTTACACTTATCGGTCTATCCATTTTTCAAAAGAGACAAATTTTGCAGTCGAAGAACACACTCCTGTCTGGTAGAACTTCAACCCCATTTTTTTAATTCGCTTTAATAGACAATCTATGACATTTTTATAATATGAATAATTGACCGAGACAGAATGAACGAATTCCCGACGAATTATACTGCGCATGTCGAAGAATATGATCAACATGGTCCTGATGCGTGATTTTCGATGCTCTCGTTTTATGGGTCTGGGCAAGCGCTTTCCAACCCAATCAGCACTCTGTCGTAAATTGGACAAAATCTCGAGCTGTATTCACATGTTGGTCTTCTAAATTCTCTGTGAAGAAATATGGTACTTGGCACACAGCGATTTAGTGTTCAGTTTTTCATACAAAATCATGTAACTACCTACCAGGCTAATATTAATTTCGCCTGTTATCACTTTACATGTAATTTGCCTGGCAGAGTAATGAGAAGAACGGCCAAGTTGCACATTCTCGTCTTGAGTGCCCATTATTGGTCTGATCGGTTTCGAATTATCTTCTAGGAACATACGATCTTTCTTAAGACGCGAAAACCATTCATAAACATATGTATGACTAAGCATTCTGGCCATACACTTAGTATATCTACTTAAGTGTTTCAGTACTGTTTTTGCCCAGTAGAAGAACAAAATCTAATTGCCGTACATTATTCCATTTTGTAATCCTGACAACATAAAAAAACTATAAGCTATGTACGATCGTTGTTCACGAACTACTTACTACACTCTTTTTAATAAAACGAAAGTTGCTTGATGGGCTTACCTTTATATTAAATAGTATCCCTAGATCCTATAAGATGGCACCACTAGTTTTCGATTTTTTTGAACCGATTGTATTGTATATATATTAATAACAGTTATCTGTAATAAGTTACGGCAGTTGTATCACTTTTTTCGGAAAATATTACATTTCAAACGTCCAGTGTTCTTATGTAGATGCATATGAGATTGACATTAAATTATACATTGTACTAATGTATAAATAAGTTTGATGTATTCATGAATATGTATATTTTTATGAGAAACAAAAAGTGCAAAATGTATAAAAAAAATTTGAATAATTCAAGCAAAAGAATGAGTCACGTTGCTATCTATGTCAGCAACAAAAAGGAGTCTTGTGTCTGAAGGCATTGCAAATAAAAACAAACTTTGTATCAAAATTTACTTAAGCAGCAATAAGTAAACTGACGTTTATAAATGTTAAATGTTTTATAAATATTTGAATATTCGGAAATATTACTTATTTAATATGCATATTAATTAAAATAACGCTTTTAAAATTATTGTACATTTTGCAAATTGCAGATCCGTTTCAATGCGTATGGAGAAAGACAAGGCCCGCTCCACGGTTTGCCCATATCCACGCCGTATTTGGCCAAGGATTATTTACAACAAAAGAGGTTCCAAGCCCAATCTGTAGGAACGACTTACGTTTACGATTATCTAGATATGTTCCGCCAAATGGTAGATTTGATGTGGAAGGAATACAGTCAAGAAAGATTGTCAGGTAAGTGTTACCTTTTTAGTGATTGTTTAGGTGTACTTAGTAACAATAACTTTAACTTTAACATATTTTATTCACTTACATATATATATATATATTAGTATGCGTCTTCTTGTTCCATACAATACAATAGATACAAGCATGTGTGAGTTTGGTCGTCAAATATATTTTCATCAAATAAGTTACATACCTAGATACTTTGGTCCATCAATAAATTTGATAGAGGCTGTAGTTGATTAACTCAATCACTTAAGGTTAATATGTTACACCTTTCCACAATAATTTTCCTATTCTATATACGCATTTCGACAACAAAGTTGTCATTATCAGCAGATAATTGAACAGTGTCGCACCTGGAAACCATGGCAAAATCCTGTACGGAATTTGTTTCGTGCAGATTTTACCGTGGTTTCCAGGTGCGACACTGTTCAATTATCTGCTGATAATGACAACTTTGTTGTCGAAATACGAATGCAGAATACGAAAATGATTGTAAAAATAGGTATTATTTCAACCTTAAGTGATTAACCTAGATATCTATTTAAAACGTAACAACATCCGTTTAAGGTGAGAATATTTTATAAATTTAAATTATTAAAATGTTTCCGGCCAACTCCCAAGTGTTTCTGAATGCGTCCATTAAATTGCATGACATCATATTATCTATTTACAAATTTTGTTCAGAAATTGTCGCTTTCGTTATTTTGAAATGTTTCAGTCCCATTCAGTTTACAATTACAGAATTAGAATCGCAGTCTTGTATTACTACTATCAAAGTTTCACCGGTATGTGAGATACCTTCAGAATTTTGACATTGTTATATAAAAATTTAGTTTATGGACAAAGACAAGAAATTATAGATCGATATATCTTTTTTGCTTATGTTTATATAAAGAAACGGAAATAAATTTTAATACAAGTAATCTGCATCGTTACTTTACCGATTATTATTTTACAAAATGTCAAGTTTCATATTGTTCAAATCAAGTCAGCCCTTGCAAATCAGTTACATAATTATATATATGTACATTTTAGAACCTGTCGAAGTGCCCGAAAAAACGATGGATTATGTAGAATTAGTCTTAGATACTGAGACGGAATCTAGATTAATAGAACAAAAACGAGTGCCAGGTGAAAATAATGTTGGCATGGTAGCTTGGAGGGTGACCCTCTGCACTCCCGAATATCCCGAAGGAAGAGACATCATATTAATTGCTAACGACATAACATACTTGATTGGATCATTTGGACCTAGAGAAGATAAAGTTTTTGGATTAGCTAGTGAAATTGCTAGAAAGTTGAAAATCCCTAGGGTAAGTCATAATAAAATGAAGTTAAAATATAAGTATATAGTGGCATTTCTTTTCAAATGAAACGCGAATCTAAAACAAAATATTTATATGGTAAAATCTTTTTCGCAGATATACATATCTGTTAACAGTGGCGCTAGAATAGGGCTCGCTGAAGAAGTAAAAAGCATTTACAAAATTGCATGGGAAGATCCTAAAGAACCTGACCATGGTTTCCGATATCTGTATCTCACACCAGAAGATTACGCCAAAGTGAGTCCACAAAATTCGGTACGGGCTGTTTTAATTGAAGACGAAGGAGAATCGCGTTATAAAATAACGGACATAATCGGTAAAGATGATGGTTTGGGCGTGGAAAATTTAAGATGGGCTGGACTTATCGCCGGAGAAACCTCCTTGGCATATGACGAGGTAGTCACAATTTCAATGGTGTCTTGTAGAGCTATCGGCATCGGTTCCTATTTAGTCAGATTAGGTCAGAGAGTTATACAAATAGAAAATTCTCACATCATTTTGACAGGATACAGTGCTTTAAATAAACTGTTGGGCAGAGAAGTGTATGCGTCGAATAACCAACTCGGTGGAATACAAATCATGTACAACAATGGCGTTTCGCACAAAACTGAACAAACTGATATAGAAGGCGTTTATACTATATTGAAATGGTTGTCTTTTGTGCCAAAAGATAAGATGTCGCCTTTACCAATTCTTAAACCCGTCGATCCTATTGAAAGGGAAGTTGGATACATACCTACCAAAGCTCCTTATAATCCCAGATGGATGTTAGCTGGAAGACAGTCTCCTAGTGAGTATATACACATTTTCAATAATATATAGTATTTACAAAATGTTATTTAAACTTGTTAAAACGGCCAATAACGGTATATAAATAGAGACTAAATAATGTTTTCAAACTTGCGTTAATTTTCTTTATTTCAAACTAGAATGTTGTAATGTCATGGGTAACAATAATACATACTAACGAAAATAAATCACATTTCCGAATCTTTTTTATAAAGGCTAGTTAGCTCAGTGGTAAATTATTGACTTACAACTAGAGCTGCCAATTTGGTGGGGTAATATGGCGATCCACATCGGAGTAAATAATCATTAGGTAGCAGAGTATACATTCAGTAGCAAGGTATACGTTCTGAAACACCATTCTACGAAACATGCGCTCGGCTATACACTTGCAGCATATTTCCAAAAGCGTTTCACTGAGCGATCTCAGCGAGAGAAAGGTTCTTATACAAAGAAAACGAGCATTCAATATGATGTAACATTTACATAGTTAAAATAATCTTTGAAATTTTATGTATCTGTAGAAGCACTATCATTTATCATTACAAATTTTTCTGCTGCTTTTTTTAAGAACAAATTATCAAATCAAATTATTTGTTGAAAATGTTGAAAATAATAAAACTCTGCTTGTAACTATGTTCTCCAATGTGAAATATTGGGTCTGGGAAAAAGTTCGTGGCGTTTTTTCAGTAAAATTCAACTGGTCCCCGCATGGCGCGTGGACGAATTCATTTAAACCGAATATGCTCCATTATTATCGACAATGTTTCGCCATTTTTTTGGTAGATCCATGATCCCATCGGTGAAAAACTTCTGTGGTTTCTGGTCGAAAAACTGAATCAAGTAGTTTTCACAGGCTTCTTTTGAAACCAACTTAATTCCATTGAGAGAGTTCTGCAGAGATCGCAACAGATGATAGTCAGAGGGTGCTATATCCGGACTGTAAGGTGGGTGCATCAAAACTTCCCAACCAAACTCTCTCAATTTTTGACGGGTCATCAAAGAAGTGTGTGGTCGGGCGTTGTCATGATGGAAGACAACACCTTTCCTATTAATCAATTCGGGCCGTTTTCTTTCAATCGCCTGGCGTAATCTCTCTAGTTGTGCACAGTAGAGTTGAGAATCAATCGTCTGACCAGTTGGAAGTAGCTCGTAGTGGACGATTCCCCTCCAGTCCCACCATACACACAGCATCACTTTTTTTGGCGTCAATGTTGGCTTAGCGAACGCTTGTGACGGCTCACCATCCTTTATCCACGATCTTTTACGCTTCCGATTATCGTACGTAATCCATTTTTCATCTCCGGTTATTAAACGTTTCAGAAACGGCTCGATTTCATTCCGTTTCAGCAGCGCATCGCAGATGTTAATTCGGTCAATCATGTTTTTCACGCTCAACTCATGAGGAACCCATACGTCAAGCTTTTTTTTTGTAACCAGCTTTGTGTAAATGGTTCAAAACAGTTTTGTGGTCAATGCCTAGCTCCATGCCAATATCGACACTGCTGATATGCTTATCTTGTTGGACTTTTTCAAGAATTTCATCAGATTTTTCAGTGATTGGACGACCGCAGCGTGACTCATCTTTCACATTGAAATTTCCAGAACGAAAGCGAGCGAACCATTTCCGCGCAACAGATTTCGATAAAGTACCTTCACCGTACACAGCACAAATTTTATCACAAGCCTGCGCAGCGTTCTTCCCCTTATCATAATAATATTGCAGAATATAGCGAAATTTCTCATTATTCTTCTCCATTTTCAAGTGCGAATAACTTTCCAACCACTGCACCGATTACAATGTTTCTACGCTCAAACTAACGTTCGGAAGGTCATCTAAAAAACGAGCCCTCGGTGGTGTCGCTGTGACTTGTTGTTCTTTAGTTATCGGCAACCAATGCCATCTATCGGGAAAAACGCCACGAACTTTTTCCCAGACCCAATAGAATTGACTGTGGTGATTAAGACATTCCGGGACACTATCTGCGAAATTTTCGTTCAGGAGATTTAAATTAAATCAGCTTTTGTTTATCCTATTAAATTCATTTGCTTCTGAATAATAATTGCAACTGCGAAATATAAAATATGGAGTTTACACATTATATATATTAAATTATTACATACATTTTTGAGAGAACAATCCAAGCAAAACATTCTTACAATACCATCAATCACTAACATTAACAATTGATCTGTTAAGAGCTGAAACTTTGATTATGTATTTAACACTACCCTCAGAATTGCTTTATATATTTTCCTAATCTTTCACTATCCAAAAACAATGAGAATGACGACTGAAAATGTTCCAGTGTTCATGCTATAATATTGGCAGAATTTTTTTTATAGTATGTAGCCTCGTCTACATATAACCACAGCTTCTTGACAAAGGGTACTAGGAAAGCTTTGCAATACAGCTTATTATATTTTACAGTTCATATAAGATGTTTTTCTAATTTGCTGTTGTAAGAACGCTATTAAAGCATCGAGAACGGTGGATTTATAGATTATAAACGTACTGTTTTAGTCCAGTACTTTAGTTTTTCAAGAGTGGTCAATTAAAATTTCAATCACGTCCAAGCGTCAAAAAATATGAAGTGAGCTGTCAAGTTTAAATATAGTCCGATAAATATCGAATACTTGCAAACAATTTAACAGAATGATTTGTCAACGTAGTAAATGATATATCTAGAATACAAAGGGTACTAGAAAAGTTTTGCAATACAGCTTTGTTTATTTAATTTTTTCAAAGTAATTTCCTCTACACTCAATGCACCTCTCCATCCTCCGAAACCAATTCTGCCAAGTTTCACTAGGGAGTAAAGCACACTCGTTGTCCCAAGCCCGCAGAAGGTCCTCATCACTGAAAAACCGCCTCCCTTTTAGCTTCATTTGCACATGCGGGAACAGTGCAAAGTCGCAGGGAGCAAGATCTGGACTGTAGGGAGGGTGCTCGAAAAGTTTCAATCCTGTCGTGGTCAAATATTCGGTGCAGGCTTTGGCGCGGTGAGCTGGAGCATTATCGTGACGGAGGAACCAGGTGTCCATTCTTGACTTTGGCCACAGGTTCTTCATAGATCCAATGACTTTAGGCAGGCACTGTTCAGTATACCACTAAGCTGTGACTGTCTTCTGTGTTTTCAAAACGACGCATTCCACAATTCCACTTGATTTGAAGCTATCATTTTCTTCTTTACAGATCTAGATTTTCTGAAAACTACGGGTGTGTCCTCATTATCAAAGACCCAAACTTTGTTTTGAGCTTTGGTCGGCATATCATAATAGTACAGTCAAGTATCGTCACCTGTCACGATATTGTTCACATACCGAGATTGTCCCTTATTAAACTTTTTTAGCATCTCCCGTCACCAAGTCACACGTCGTGTCATCTGCTCTTCAATCAGTCGATGCGGCACCTAGAGAGAACAAAGTTTCTTCACGTGCAAATGATCATGCAAAATCGAACAAATAGCTGGTGCATTTAGGTCTGAAGTACCCTCTATCTGTTGCTAGGTCAATCGCCTGTCCTCGCCAGTAGTAACGTTTTCTTCCATAACTGAGGTTCGTGACCTTCCCGGCCTCTCAGCATCCTCCACAGTTAAATTTCCCCTTTCGAATTCTCTATGCCACCTGAATATCGTAGTGCAATGTAGACAAACATCACCTAGTGCAAGAGTCATTTTTTCGAAGCACTGATCTATGTTTAAACCACGCACGAAATTATAACGCAAAACTGCCCTTATCACATTTCGTGACCACGATGCCATAGCAAGCACTTTACACTCTCAGTGCCAATGAATAACTGAAATTCGCCATCGACATGGCGCGGCGGCTACTATGCACCTACGAACATGTCTCAACATGCAGCAAGAAGCAGCTTCCTACAATTCATTGTTGCGTCATATTGCAAAATTTTCCTAGTACCCTTTGTTTTATGCAATTCGGAATGAATATTGTTTTCAATTTTATCGCGCATAGTGGCTACTTTTGTAGAGATAATAATTTAAATTTGGGATTTTAAGAACATACTTCAGAATTAAATAAATTCCTTTTGACATGTAAAACAAATGGTAAATTACACGTCTCGGCGACACTGGCCTACCGACACGATTTAGCAACTGTACTTATAACGAGGTCTCAAGATTGAATCTGAAGGCCAGCCCTCTAGGAGTATTTTTCGAGGTGTATTTTCTCGCGATAAATACCTACAGTCAAGAATCTTAAATCGCACTGGTGTTAAATTACTAGGGAATATAAAAACATGAATTACGACAAATAGTACAACATACAGATCTATTACGTTATATGTAGTAATTACGGACAAATGTTACATAAATAACTAAAATGCTATAACCACTTCTTATTTCGTGTGTTTTGCGATTTTCAATTATGATTTATTAGTAAAGTTTTATTTTTTGTTCCTATATTATATTATACTAACCTAAAAATTAAGAAATTTGCCAAAATAACTACAAATTTTGCAACTTGAAGAAAGTCTGCAGAGCAATATGCGAGTGTGTGAAAAGGACCACTGAACAAAGCCTAATGAGATACCGGAGTAGGAGAGAGAAAATAAAATCTGTACAAAAATGAACACAAAGTAGACTTTGAGAGAGTTTAATGATTAACTGCGAAGAAGTAATAGAATCATAACAAATAATTGTAGAGATGCCATTAAATTAGAAACCATTGATCATTACATGCTTCGTTTTTTATTGTAAAAAGCTCCAATATCTATATTATGCCTGCCGATAGCTCGTTAGTAAGTTTTTGGCTTATGCCAGTGTGTCGAGATCTAATTTGAAGGCCACTGTTCAAGATCCGTGTTTTCCTTCTTTGTTTAAGGTAAATGTCAACAGACAAATTTAAAGTGGCACCACGAGCGCGAACATAATATTAACTCAGCATGCCAATGCCTCCTATAATTACGTTAATTTATGAGATGTGAGAGATGTGAAGGCAAAATGTATGGATTATTATGTTATTGTATTACTTTCAATCTAATCATTAATATTAATGTCATTTTACACATGCTAATATTTACAATTTATAGATAACCCTGCGGAATGGGAACATGGATTTTTCGACAAAGATTCTTGGCAAGAAATAATGGAACCATGGGCGCAGACAGTAGTTGTAGGACGAGCAAGGTTAGGTGGAATACCAGTAGGTGTCATTGCCGTCGAAACGAGAACAGTAGAATTGAATTTACCAGCCGATCCAGCAAACCTTGATTCAGAAGCGAAAGTATGTTCACAAAATTTACATTTTTATGATAAACATAGTAATTCCGCTATCTGCTTCTGTGCTTCCGGGCTGGAACCGCATCACTTGTATATCTGCCGACGTTTCGTACCCATTTGTATGGGACATCTTCAGGGCTGAACTACTGCACTGAAACTGTTTCAGTGCAACCCGGAAGCCCAGAAGCAGATAGCATGGACCACAACCGCGGAAGTCTACGTACCAGATAGTAACTTTTTTCTTTTTAATGTAGACTGTTTCACAAGCCGGTCAAGTATGGTTCCCTGATTCAGCCTATAAAACTGCTCAAGCTATTCAAGACTTTTCAAGAGAAGACCTACCTCTTATAATATTCGCTAATTGGCGAGGTTTCAGCGGTGGAATGAAAGGTAGGTTAAAAATTTTCGTGTACAATTCACGATTATTTTAAAAATCTTGAGTATAGATGCGTATATCTAAAATCAACACCACATCTTCATCAGAATACATAACACCATTGGCTTTTTCGGATATCAGTTACATCGTTTTGTAAAACGAGAAAAATGGTTTGCGAAATATGTGCTTAATCTGTAAAAACACATTTCTCTCTTTTTTCCTTCTTTGCATTCTCTGCAACCGATCTTGCAAATCTGCGATCTACTAGCCCTAGGCTTAGAGCTTAGGCTTAGCTACTAGGCGTAGAACTTATAAATATTTTCGTCAAAGTCCATACGAGAGGAACTACAAAAAAGTCTACTAGTGATAAAAACAACTAATTATGTGTTGCCTAGTGATATACAATAGCTACATTTTTCTACTTATGTGTCAAATTTAACATTAGTTCATTCATTATTTGTGCTTTATATAGTGTTCCCCAAAAAAATTTGTTTTGTGAAAATACGTGATTCCATTGAAGATGACCCACCATACTCTCAGATAAAGCTGAAGTTCTTCTTGTGGGATATGCCAACAGCAGTTACTTAACAATATTTCCTTTTACAAAATTACGTATCTCTGTTAACCAAAAATGTCCAGGTTTGCATCACAAAGAAGGCCTCCATTTTCATGACTATGCGCGAGTTCTCAAAGCAACCGAAATCTAACTCATTTTCCATGAGTGTAACTTCTTGTTGTTGGACCAGCCACCCGACTTCTTTTTACTTAAAAAAATTTGAAAAAGCACATCAATGAACGTTATTTTGCAAACGATAACCAATTGAAAGAGAAGATTGATGCCTATTTTGAAAGCTGATTATATCGAAAAATAGAGAAATTACCTAACTTAAGAATTAAATCTGCAGATTATTTTCTTCGTCCTTACCGACTTCATCGTTTTTTTCTTTTTTTTTTTTGGAAACGATCGCTCTGGACACTTAGCCGGTTGGCTAAGTGTCCAGAGGGAGATCTCATTTGGTTAAATGAGATCTCCCTGTCTTGAACTATGCCGCTGCAAGAGCAACAAGAAAGATAAAAATTAACATAAGAACAATCATTTCAAACGTGGTACTTTATTATTATGTACGTTATATGATTATATGATTTCCTGTAACACGTAACCTATTAACCGTGTTATACGGCGTTTACTATATACAGTAGAAATTGTGAATTTGTTTATAAAATGATTTGTAAATTTGTAGATATGTACGAGCAAATTGTTAAATTCGGTGCCTATATCGTCGATGGTCTAAGAAAATACACTAAACCAGTCATTATATACATTCCTCCTAATGGTGAATTGAGAGGTGGCGCTTGGGCCGTAGTAGACCCAACTATCAATTCCAGATATATGGAAATGTATGCTGACCAAGAATCCAGAGGTGGTGTTTTGGAACCAGAGGGAATAGTTGAAATCAAATACAGGAAAAAAGACCTTTCAAAAACAATAGCAAGAACAGATCCTATAGTTAAAGAACTCAACGAAAAGATTAGAATTATTAACCAAACGCAACCAATATATGAGCGAAAAAATAGTTTGTCCGCCCAACAAACTGAAAAGAGAAAACATCCTGAAGTATTGGATTTAGAGGCCAAAATCGCTGCTAGAGAGAAGGAGCTGTTGCCTATGTACCATCAAGTTGCCGTACATTTTGCTGATCTTCATGACACACCTGAACGAATGCATGAGAAGGGAATTATTCATGTAAGTATTTCTACAGAATTCCTATTATAATCTTATTGAATGCTGTATATTTGAATATTTTCTCTATTTTTGTTAGGATATCGTACCATGGAGACATTCGCGTGCAATTCTTTATTGGAGATTAAGAAGATTGCTTCTAGAAGATCGAGTTATTTGTGATCTTTTGGAAATTCAACCGAATTTGAGTGTAGGACAAGCGGAAGCGATGCTTAGAAGATGGTTTATTGAAAATAAGGGGCCGACAGAGGTAACATGTAGTAAGAAGTTTAAATTAAATGTACATATGCCTTTTCTGTAGGGATATCGGTGGGATAATAATGAAACTGTAGTATACTGGCTAGAAGAGCAATTGAGCAAGAAGAATAAAGAAGAATCTGTTCTCAATTATAATCTACATTGTGTCAAGAAAGACGCTATTATCAATAGAATAAAAGATGCATTAGAGGTATGAATATCCATTTAATTTTCTTTCGTGTGTATGCGTGTATAATAAGTTTTCATCTATGTCAAAGTCTACCACTATGATTGATTCATTGATTACTCGCATTTTAAGAAAAATATAAATTCTTTTCAAAATTGCTCAACTTAAGAAAAATACCATGTGTACCGGAAAGTCATTACCGGTTTTTCTAACAGATGTCGCTAGGGTTAAGTATGCAATGTTATGATTTGACACATGTAATTTTATTCTACTGACATCAAGCTTCAAAGCCATACACATTATATTTTGCGAAAGTAACACTGTCATAGGTTTATACCTCTTTGAGAATGTCGAGGCTCGTACTTGAAAAAGTGCATTTACAGCACGCATTTCTTTCATTATTTAATCAAAAGAAAAAAAGCCGCTGAAAGTCATCGTTTGCTGATAGAAACTTATGGTGAACAAGCTCCAACCATAAGAACATGTGGGACGTGATTTCAACAATTCAAAGGTGGTGATTTCGATGTACAAGACAAAGAACATTCTGGTAGACCGAAAAAGTTTGATGATGCGAAACTGCAGAAGTTATTGGATGAAGACCGAATTCAAACTCAAAACAATTGGCAGAAGCATTAAACGTAGCCCAAGAAACGATTAGCGACCGATTACGAGCAATAGGAAAAATCCAAAAGATTGGAAAATGGGTGCCACATCAATGAATTGAATGACAGACAAATGAAAAATCGTCTGTGAAAGGCTGCTTCAAAGGTATGATCGGAAGTCATTTCAGCATCGAATAGTGACGGGTGATAAAAAAATGGATTTATTTCGAAAACCCTAAGCGCAAAAAATCATGGCGAAGCCAGCCCATCGACTCGAAGGCCAAATCGCAAGACAATGCTGTGTTTGGGGGAGGGGGGCAGAGTAGCCTGGTGTATTACGCACTGTTGAAACCTGGTGAAACAGTTAATATTAATCGCTACCGACAACAAATTATCAATTTGAACCATGTATTGATGGAAAACGTCTAGAAGGGGCCCGAAGACACGGCAAAGTGATTTTGCAGCACAATAACGCACCGTCTCATGCAGCAAAACTGTTCAAGGAAGCGTTGAAAACACTTAGATGGTACACCCGCCGTACTCTCCAGACCTTGCCCCGTCCGATTATCACCTTTTCGCATCAATGGACGCGCACTTGCAGAACAGCACTTCGCTAATTTCGAAAAAGTTAGAAAATGACTTGACGCATGGTTTTGCTCAAAGGACAAACAGTTTTTTTGGGATAGCATTCCTAAATTGTCTGAAAGATGGGCAAGATGTGTAGAATTAAATACTTTAAATAAATAAATTTTTTCGTTTTCTTGAAAATTATGTAGTTTTTTTACAAAAAAACAGGTAATGACTTTCCGGTACACCTGGTACAATTAATAAAATTAACTTAAAATGCTTAGATGTTACACACACACACACACACCCGCGCGCGCGCGCACACCTTGACAAAATTTTCTGTTTATCGAGTAATAATTAGTTTTCATTTTTAAATTGTATGCAGTAAAAGATTCTTATTCCAATTATTTACATCTGGCATTTAATACACAAATATTAGTGGTTTATTTTTTTCTTTCTCATTCACGAAGAAATATCAAAAATTTTACGAAAAAAATTTAAAGGTATTGAACGCGATAGAATTGAAAAGGAAACTCAACGTGATGATTCATATAAAGAAGTTAACGATATGAAAATCTATCATTTATCAACGCAGCGCTCAGAGTAAACGACAAAAAATCCACAGAACGAATTGCAAATATATGAAAGTACAGGAAACGACAAAAAATCTAAAAATGTATATTTTAACGCCTGTACAGCCCACCTTAGTTGAAAGCAAAAGAGTAATCTCAACATTGTAAAATATTTTTCAAAAAAAAATATCATCTTTTGACTTACCCCTCAACTGTGTGTCCCTTTTAAAATGTTATTTCTTAAACAAACAATAATTTAAATGCCAATATGTTAATTTTTCGCTTTATTAATTATAAATATAAACATATACTGGAAAATTATTAAATTAAATTTTTTGAAAACTTTATTTCATTTGCTTCAAAATTTTTACAATTTTCTCTTCTAATTGTTCTGAAGGTAAAAGGAAACATATGAAGGAGAAGAAATCCCCAGGATTAACGGGAATATGAACTTTAAATTTCTAGTTCTCCGAGGATAAAAAATATCTAGTAAATGTTCTTATCTCTTTCTTTTAGACACAATTTGGTACAAACTGAATGAATAACTGTTGTTAAGTGTATTAACAGTATTACTTTAGAAAATAACCATTTGCTTATTGTTTACAGGATTGTTCCGAAGTAGCATTGGATGTTGTGGTAGATATTGTGCAAAAACTGAATGACAATCAAAAGGTCGAGGTTATACGAACTTTATCGCAACTAAATAGTCAAACAGAAGCAACAGAAAACAGTTAACGATTTGAAATATTGTAAAAATAAAAAGGCTGTATTAGTGTAATTTTAAATCCTGTATGTGATTCAACACCAGGTTTACCAATTGTTCGATTATTTCTATTTATAATTTTAAGTCAAAATTCAGATAGGTTATCCTAGGTCGATTACAAAAAGAAACTATAAGGGTGTATAGGTTGTAGTCTGATCAAATATTATATAGTTTTTGTACATTTTTAAATATGATGTTTATGTACATATATGAGGTAATGTAATAAGGTAACCCCTTACTATTTATTACTATTACTAAGTGTTTATAAAATAAAACAAAGTTGTTATATTTTTCATGGAAAATACAAATATTTGTTTTTTTTATTATAGTGTTATTGATTTTATGATACAAGTTAATACTTTTTCGAATATATCTAAGTTAAAAAAAAAGGATGGAATTGCCTTGTAAAAGTATATAGTTTTAAATCAAATTTCGTACAAATGTTTACTATAGTGAGGTTAAATGATTAAATTTTCATTGAAAAGTTCGTACCCTCAGTAGGTGAAATTTAATAATGAGTTCCTGCTCTATGTAAACGGATACATTCTGTTATTCGTTCGGGAATACTTATAATAAAATTTTCAATAGACTTGATGGAAACTAATTTCAAGCAACAAGGTATCATGCAGCTATTTTAAGTTCATCGGAGTGTTGGAAAACTTATCCTTCGACCTATCGTATCCCAAACATATCTATAAACGACAGCTCAAACCACCGCACAGGACTAATTGAGAACATTGATTTTGGCCCTTTGCAGGAATTGTAATGTAACAACTGCAATATGAGAACTGACATTGTCTTGTTGGAATATGGTGTTATTTAGTTCTTGGATAAAGAGAATGGTTTCTCTGTGAACGAGCCTTTGCGCATTTAAATTATTTTGGCTTTGCAGAATGACCGTTCATCTAAGGACATAATTTTTTCATAACTTTCACATTCGAGTCACTATGTGATTCCAATTATGTTGCTTGACTTTCATTCAGAAGTTTTAAAAACAAACTCGAGATACTTAACAAGATTTTATTACAACCTAAATATTTGGTAAATTTTAATGAAGACTGGTTAATGAAAATTAATCAATTAAGATTAATATAACCCCTTTTCACAATCATTTTCGTATTCTGTATACGTACTACTAGAGAGTATGTGTTTGGCTTTCGACGGTGCAAGTCTAGTATGGACTTATCTTTATGCGGATTTTGTCGTGGTTCCAGATGCGAGACTATGATTATCTGCTGATGACGACAACTTAGTTACCGAAATCATTTACAGAATACAAAAATTATTGTGGAAAGGGATTATATTAACCTTAATTGACTAAACTAAGTACTACTTATAAAAAAGTTACAATATGAATGATGCTGTTTTTGCAAAATAAGTTACTAATTGTAAGCAATATTTATTTATTTATTATACGATATTTCCTAACAGACTTGTTCTTGAAATTACCCTTAAAAAGTGCCACATAATTCCTCGTTTCTCAAAGCGAGCAAATAAGGGTCCAAATTTAGGTTGGTAATTGTTGGATCTTCGGTAACTTTTTTCATCGTGTTTTTGATGCCCTACAAAGGTGAGTGCCACCGAATAACAACTAAGACTAAGTAGGTATTTATCCATGTATGCCCAATACTTCCAACATCTTCGCTTGTTAAATTATACATTAAACAAACATTTGGTTGGTTCGATTGATTGTGGATATTTGCAAGGATTTAGTTTTTGTGGCGAATTGATGTGGAACAAGGATAGATCGAAAACTCTTTGGCAATCTTCTGTTTGATGAGAAAGTTGCTCGTCTCTACAATGCAGGTGTACGATGGTCGGTTCTCGCATACAACTTTCCATATTGCAAAATCATATATTGTCGATTTCAGTGTATTCTTTTTTGTGTAATTAAATTGGTATGCGGAAAATACATTTTTGAACAGTATTATATCAGTCGTTATAACAAAGTTTTCTGAGGAAAAACGAACAATAGGTAATCATGTGATTAAAGTTGGGTTGTACATAAATACACCCTAACTTCGATCACATAATTACCTATAGAATCAGTCATAAGATTGAAATGATTTTCTGTTATATATCAACCTTCAGTGATTAAAATATCTACCATTAACAACTAAATATAAATCAACTCTTCTTCTGACATTAGCAAATATTCTTTAGTCGCTGCTGCTGCTTTCATTTATATCTGCAATACCTCTTTGTAATTCTTCTAAGTCATACAATCAATATTCAAAATTATAATTTCCAAATATTGGATGAAAGACCATATTCTAAGCAATTATGTGCGATGAAGCCTCATCAGCCATAAATGTTACATTCAAAATGTCAAAATTACTCTGTCTTTCATTAAATTATTGACGATATTGTACTCTTCAATACAATTACGTATATTACTCTGTACGGATGCATACGCAAACTTTTGACTAAAGCTTTTCTAGTAGAGCTCATCATAAGCCTAAAATATCAAAATTTGTAATAAAAATAATCAAAGTAAATTACTAGTACATACCTGTTTGAGCAGTTAACTTTCAAAAGTGATTTATTGCGGTTAGCTTAAACTCCGTACTTAACATCATTATCTTCCGTTAGAAGTAACGCTAGGTTAATAAATTTGCGCTTCAAATGTATTTATTTTCAAATTCCTATTCCTATTTAGATATGCGTAAAAGCATATTATGAATACCACCAAAATATACAAAAAGTAAATTATAACGAATTGACACTAACATTTCATAATCAAAAAATATTTAGCTACGACAGCCATTCTCAAAATGAAAATTCTGGCAGCAAATTCAAACAATCCCCAATTAATTAAAATCACTATAAAAAATATTTCATGATTTTATTTCTTTGTTTTCTATTCAATTTTGTAGTTGCATATTAATACATATTATAAAAGCATTAGTATATAGTTTTAAGATTATCGATCTATGTAATTCCGTACTTTAATCATAATTAAATAAGTAATGGATACACGACAACTACCATACGTTATCAAAACCTATTTCGCCCAAAACTAGTGTTAACAATATACTTTATAAATAATACCTATTAACCCATTTTTAACTAATTAAAATATATACAATTAATCTGATTATTATTAAAATTTTCGCTAAGAAAAATACCGCCATTTTATTCCGATTTGCGCCTTCAGAAGGAGCAGAACGAAAAACTTTTGTTAATTCATCCCAAAAAGAAGTACCATATTTATTCCTGACTCTGTGTTCAAAATACTTATGATTGATATAAGCGAAGACTGTTGTTCTCTCCTCAAAAATTATTTTATGTGAACCACAAAGATTGTGATACTCTGAATTTTTTTTCGTGCCCTTAGGGCACTTAGATGCCGGATGTCCCCTAATGTACATTTTCGCGTTTTTCGTGTGTGCATATCCAGGATTATAATTACAATACATACGCCATGTAATTAAGTGAGGTACGTCTCCAAGAAACATCCTAGCGAACCCACACGCAACTCCTACAGTCTGTGCCCAAAGCAACTGACTAACATTTGAAGTGCGGGGTGGTAGTTTCTTCGGAAACTTATCTATCATACTTTTGTTAGTGTTTACGACTTCACTATACCACTTAGCCACTGATCTATTTATTAATATAAAGCCATCCTCAAAGTGAGGAGTCCAAACGTCCATTTCTATTAATTGGAAAATATTTTGGCCATTATATGTGCTAGGTTTAATAGAACGACATTTGTCCACCGTAAACGAACATCGTCTCATCCAACAGTGAAGAACATCTTCGTGTTGTTTTTGATAGTTTAAAATCATCATATTGGCAGCAGCGGAATGACCACCTAAAATAGTAAACATTTATTTAATGGCATTGTAATAGTGTTAAAAGTTGTTACAATAATTATTTGTTGATAATTTAACATTTTTTTTACTACTAATATATAGCATCTTCAATAGAGAAATATATTTTTCTATAGATTAACGTTTAATTTACATTAAGAAGTATGAAATGTTTGGTGTCCCCGTTCATGTGGATACTTTCAAATGTGTTATTTGTATTTTACGTGTTTGCGCTTACGCTAATGATACATTACTTTAGTTAAATAAACTATAAACAGAATTCTTTTCTTAAATTTGCGTTGCAGTTAAGGATCGCTTACACAAATGAAATTAATATACTTACATTTTATTGTTCGCGTGATTTGGTTACGATAATAGAGAATATTATTATTTATGATAGGAGCTATCTAATTATTATTTCAATTAATTAAATAGCCTGCTCCTGTTTTAATCATACTTTTGTATAAAAAAGGATAGCACGAAGAATTTTAGAGATCAAGGTTTTAACCACGGTTTTCTAAGTAGCGAAGTTTCAAAAGCGGTAGAGCATCGTCTATTAAACTTGGTAAATTCTATTAGAAAAATGTAACAAGTTAAACATTTACTTTGATGCATTATAGAAACAATGATAATATAATGGGTTTTTTAAGCTGCATGAGAACTATCGATATCGATAACTATGGTTTGACAGCTGATAATGCCAAACTGTGTTGACATTTCTGTTTAGTAAGGTTTGGCAAGTCATCATGAATCGTCTATCGCCAGAACAATGCTTCCAAATTGTGGAAATTTACTTTGAAGTTCGTAGAGCACTTCGTCCATTTTACGGTCAACATAATCAGCCTAGTGAGCAAGCAATTCGTAGTTATTGATCGTTTTCGCACTAATTTTACTCTTCTCGATTCAAAACCATCAACGAGACAAAGAAATGTGTGTACCCAAGAGATATTGTTGCTATAGCGCGAAGTATTGAAGAAGACGCCGAAATGTCGATTCGTCGTCGTTCTCAACTTGTTAGCTTTTGTCCTTCGACTACGTGGAAAATTTTACGTAAGGATCTTGGCTTACGTGCCTATAAAATACAGCTCGTGCAAGAATTGAAGCCAAACGACCTTCGTTTGCGTCACATTTTTGCTGCTTTGAAACTGGCCGAAGATGTGCATTTTTATCAAAGAATTGTGTTTAGTGATGAAGCTCATTTCTGGTTAAACGGCTACGTCAATAAGCAAAATTGCCGTATTTGGAGCGAAGACAATCCTCAAGCCGTTAACGAATCACCATTACATCCATTCAAATTGACTGTTTGATGCGGTTTACATGCTGGCGGCATCATCGGTCCTTATTTATTTCGAAATGAGGAAGGAGCTGCTGTTACGGTGAATAGCGAGCGCTATCGAGCCCTGCTGATTGAATTTTTGTTTCCAAAAATTAATCAGCTAAACATCGACGACATTTGGTTCCAACAAGATGGCGCAATTTGCCATACAGCGCGCTTAACAATCGATTTATTGCAAAATCAATTTGGTGACAACTTTATTTCCAGAAGTGGTCCTGTTCACTGGCCCCCTCATTCGTGCGATTTAACGCCTCTATGTTAAGTCATTGGTTTATGACAACAAACCAGCCACTCTTAAAGCATTGGAAGCTACCATTGACGCCATACGGCCAGATTGATTGAAAAAAGTAGTCAAAAATTGGATTGATCAAATGGACCATGTAACTCGTAGTCGCGGCGGACATATGCCGGAAATCATACTTATAAAGTAAATGCCATGAAATTATCTACCAGATTATAATAAAAAAAATTTCATTCCAACAATATTTCTGTCTTGTATTATCATTTTAAGTTCTCAAGCTCTTAAAAAAAACATCCTACTTCAAATCTATTATTTATACTACTATACCCTGAATATCTAACCTCTTGTTTCATTGCCAGACGCTAAAAAATTTCTGTAGAAGTTATGGACATCCAGCGTATATTGGCGTTCTTCATCAGAAAGTTCGTAGCCCTTATATTTTCTACAATCAGATGCTAATTTGCATTTATACTCACAAACGCTGTTCTTATTGTCATCAGAACATTGATACTCCTTGTTACAATATGTACTGATTTTAATTTGCGGAATATAATTCGCTGTGCAAACACACACTAATATACAAAATATTAATTTTGTTTTTAACATATCACGAAAATGGCAATGTAAATTTAGATTCAATTTTGGCATGTTTGACATTAATTATCCATGAAAGTATATACATATATGTATTTGGTAAATCTCCATAATAGTATTTCATACAGGATTATTATAACAAAAAAAAGTAATAATTCAAAAAAATTATCTGAAACAGCAGTAAAAAAATTAATTAATACAATTCAATTTTATTTTAAAGTTAGAAGAGAAGCTAGAGTTAAAAAGAAACAGATTTCGTTTTGATTTGCACGGTTTATATACAATATACATATACAGTATATGTATTGCTATGCTGCAATATTCAGTACTCTCTTTTTCTTCAAAGAATTATTCTCAATTTACATATAATATATTTTATAAATATCTGCATATATATATATATATATATATGTACATAGATTACATTTTTTCATTAATCGCATTGTGAAAGTATTTTTTAATTGTTGGCTATACTGCCACCTTTTGACAAACTTCGTGTAGAAATCGGGCTGAAACGAATTGAAATGATCCTCAAAACTTTCTAACCTATTTGTTTATTACGCAACTTAATTTTAGAATTCGTTTGTGTTTTTAGTGATTATTTGTTTTTAAAAATGAGCGAGGAAAAGAAAATAACAGAAGAACCGAAAAAAGAAATCGACAAAGAATTGTCGGAGTTATTAGACAGTAAGATTTTTTAAAAACTTATACTTGTTTCTTAGTAGATTGTTTATTCAGTTAATACCTAGGTGCTTTGGAAGATTTTTCAAAGGACTCTGAGAAAAAGACTTTAGTAGAGAAAAAAGATGATGCGGAAAGTGGTGAAGCAGAAGAAGTTGACGAAGATCCAGAGTGGTCAGAGGAATTCTTGAGACAGGCCGCCCAGCAATTTGAAAGCAATATTGGCAAATTACTTCAAGAAACTAGTGAGACGACTAATATTACACCAGAACAAGTGAGATTTTCATACTTAGTTATTATTAAACATCATATTCTTAGGAATACAAATAAATACATTAAACAATAAATCAAAAGATTGCCATATTTCAATATTTAAGTATGTAAAATTAGTTTTTCTACAAAAAGATTGCTCTTTGCATTTTTTTATATAAATTAACTAATGTCGATGTAAGAAATATATTTTTCCATCCGTTCTTAATACCTCTACTAAATTTACTTTGATTTCACAACTTAGATTAAGAGGATTTTTTGATTAATTTTAAGATCACCTTGTATTTTTAGATTATATATCATTAACTTACATAAATATACAAAATGGGATTAAATAGAAATTTTAATATATTTCATACATAGTATGAATTTTGTGTGTATGATTTTACTAAAATTTTAATCACTTATATAACATAATTGCACTTTGTATGTACCATATGGTATACCATAGTTAATTAAACTTGGAGTATTACTAACAAATATGTCTGATGTTTTTGATAATACTACTTATATTATATGTTTATAGAAATATATAGTAAGAATTAAAAAAAAGATAATATTAAAAGATTTGAAGAAAGTGAAGTTCATCATATTTCTATATTTGCAAGTTTATGCTATACTTCAATCTTTTTCTTAGCAAGTAATGTAGAGTCAGATTCAAATGTTAATACACTGTGTATTTTTGAAAATAGTTTATCCTACAGTTACAGATTGCAAAGTTTAAAACACTCTTTAGTTAATTTTTATAAATGTTTGTTATAGATATTTCATAACATGATGAGAATTATGTAATTGTTGAATTATGTACTTTTTGTCATAATATGTCAATTTCTAAAGGCTTGAATTTGCCTATCTATAACTATATATTAATGTCCTTTTAATTTTTAGTAAGTAAAGCTCGCAAGTATGTTTCATAATATCAATTTTGTAATGTACTAGCTATATAACAGTAGATTTTTAAATTAACCCTTGTCTTCAGTAAACAAGATTCTATGAAATTAATTTTTTATCCTATTTAGAAATTAAAGCTAACAAATAACCAAAAAGTCGTCTTCGAGACATTGACACCCACATACCTATCTTAATAAGATGTAAACTAGTTTCAATGAAAATGTGTGGATTTTCTGTGGACTAAGCTATATAATTTTGTGAGTTTATATAGTCAGATATGTGATACCGAGCTATGTCCAAGAAGAAGGTCCCGTTTAATGCAACATTGTTAATGGTACTAAAAAACCATTGACAATATTGTCTTCGTGCATTAAAATTTCATGAAAGAAGCTGATGTATCAAACTAATTTTATATGGGTAGAAGTGTAATTGTGTTTCCATAATGCTATATGACAACTTTCATGTTCCTAAAAACAGAAAGTTCATACATATAATCCTACTTGAAGAATAAAGTGAATTGTACCTATTTGCTGAGATAGTTTCTGAAGAAATTTTTTTGGGCTCTATAGCATTTGTTGCCATAGCCTATACTCTCTATTTAGAAAACTTAAATAAATGACAATAATTGCCCTGAAATCCGGTGCCCCGCCTGTGGCACAACACCGAATGTAACCTAACCTTAATCTTTATTTACTACAAAACTATCTAAATCTAAACTAGCATTATCTAAAACTCTAAGTGGAGGTCTACCCCGCGTTTTGTTTAAATATTATTCACAATTCCGCTTCTACTCTGCGGAAGTAATCCGCTCCTTACATACCTTGTTTACTACAATGTCTAATATTCGCTCATACACATCCCTTCAGGTCGAGAGGCCGATGAATCCGTTCTTCACCGTAGTCTTGCCTCCGCTCGCCGGTCCTGGCCTTCCTCTTCCCGGTGGAATCTACAGCAATCTATAATTGCTCAACATGTATACGTCGTGCAAGTATTCGAATATGTTAATGTGTCGCCCGTACTCGTGCTTGCGCAGTGTGTATACATGATGTAGATGCATGCGTGCGTGCGTGCGGCGTGCGTGCGTGTGTGCGTGCGTACGTACGTGCGTGCGTGCGTGCGGGCATGTTACGCATTTATTCATTCTCGTCCAAAAAAAATAAAAAGAACTATAACTTAACTCAACCCACTTTGTCCATGGTTGACTTGTGTGCCCGTGTGTGTTGGCGTGATTTCAAGCACGTCTTTCTGTGTATATTGTGTGTTAGCGTGCTCGTGATGTGGGATCTCGCCGACACCGCATTTCCAGTTTGAATTCCGAATCTTCTATGCAACTTTCTCCGTTGTTGTCGTTCTAATCCTTTCAGCAATTGTGGCTTTTTATCCGTGTGGGCAAGCGTGTAGGTGTGTATTTTTTGCATGCCCGTGTTTTAGTGTAAGTGCGGCACGCCTCTGTGTGTATAGTGTGATGGCGCGCCCGTGATGCGTTTGCGTGTATGAACGTTTCGCGCCTACGCTCGAAGAATCAGACCAGCCGTAAAGCCTCAAGCTCTTTCTCGCGACTTTATTTTTTGCGATTTATTTTCCGCGTAGCACCATCGAGGTACGTGTTATACTTCCACCGCGCGAAGCGGCGGTCCGCGGGCTCCTCAGTTTGTCCTGGGTAGCTCCCGGACTCGCCGCCCTACACCCATAGCATATACTCTTTATTTAGAAAAACTTAAGTCATTGACAGTAATTGTCCCAGAATCCGGTGCTCCGCCTGTGGCACTACACCGGATTCGTAGCCTATACTGCAGAGTTACAGTTTTAGGTCTACATAGAGACTTTCCTTTACTAACACATACAAAATCTAGAAAACGTTCAACCACATGTTGTTGCCATTCTCCATGGCTCTACTACTAGGGAGTGCTATTGTTTATAGTGCATAGATAATAATAATGTAAAATTAAAGAACAAAATTAATAACATGATGAAACTCTCAAAATCATTCGTAGATTGTTTTCATGTTAAGTATTGTTTAAACTTGTTTGGTTTTGTTTGTTGCTGTATTTTAACTAACTTTTAACTAGCAATATCTACATTATGCTTAGAGAAGAAATTTTTTTTTTAATTTGAGTTTCTTTTTAATATCTTATTAGCGACATTGACTCAAATATTATTACGGATATTACTTATAAAATTTTGTAGATATTTTCTGTTTACTTTCGCAATATTTAAACCTGTAAAAAATTGTAATTTAGTTTGTATTGTCATTATGTTTATTAGGTGTTGTGAATAGAAGTCTTTTTATCTAACTGTTTAGTCAATATAAATTATACATTACACAAATTCTAGTAAAAAGCGGAAGATATAACAATATTTACTGTATTGAAAACTACGCTTCTTTGATGACATAAACTACTCAGTTTAAGTTTGTTATGGTAATAGTATAAAGAACGCGATGATGCTTCAAATTAGAACAATGTGGTACTTTATTATTAAAGATCATCTGAGAAATTAACATATCTGCACTTTTGGGAAAATAGGGCTAAAACTAGAGCTAAAATGTAGCGCAAGGATGTGCTAGTGTGTTGAGAAACTATTAAACAGTATAATGGAAGATTGGTGTTTCAATAAAATTTGCTTCCCATCCAAAACGTGCAAATTTTACAAGAACAATCAGGAGAAAATCCACTAAAGTTTATTGCAATGAGAAATTGGTCCTTGTTCCCCCAGAACATCAATTGTAGATCGATTTTGAGAGCATAGAATTTTCGTATATTGTACCGGCTAGAAGCTTCTTTGCTGATCAACTCATTCATCATGAACATAATTAAAATTCTACCAAAAAACATCCTTTCTTATTGATAAATATATTCATTTTACTTCTTTTTTAATTTAGATTCAGCAAAGCATTCAAAAGATGGCGGAAGCTGCCCAACAGGTTTTAACGAATCCAGAAGTTTCCGATTCTTCTACTGACTTCTCAGCTGCTATTTCTCAAACGTTGAGAGGACTGAGTGAAGGTGCTGAGAATTTACAAGCTCCATTTTCAGAGCAAGATTTCTTAAATATGTTAGGCGGAAGTGGTGCTGCAGGTAAGAAAATGTATAAAACTTCTTGTAGTGAATATTTCTTTAATGGATTATCTTATATAAAAAATTGATTAACTAGATTTGTAAAGATAACTTTTATACTTGTTCAAAGACGTACTTATAGTTATTCTTTGCAGGGGGTGAACAAAATAGCTTTTTACCTTTTATGCAAGGCATGATGCAGAGTTTACTTAGCAAAGAAGTCTTGTATCCTAGTCTTAAAGACATATTAGAGAAATTCCCAGAATGGCTTCAAGAAAACGAATCGAAAATAACACCTGAAGAAAAAGAAAGGTAAAATACGTAGACTGTAAATATAATTTATCTGGTTTGCATGACGAAACAAGTGGAAAACAGATTAAATTTGTTCACTCTTTCGAGAAAACATAGTATTTGTCTGAAAGTAACAACTTGTATTTGTCATCCATGAAATTTATACAATTTTGTATATCTCTGCAGGTCTCAATAATGTACTAAATATGTCTCAAACAATTACTTCTCAATATGTTCCATTAAGTATTTTTTAGCTGAGATTTAAAATATCAAACATACTAATCTGTACCACAGTAATAACGACTACTAATTTTTGTTTTCATGGGCAATTGGAAATTTTTTAAAAATAAATACTTCGTCATTTATTTTACAAGATTTAAAGTTTTAAGAATAAAGAGTTATTATGGAGTTTGATCTTACTTTTATTCTCATATTAAATGCAGTTAATGCACAAAATGTCTATAAAATAAGGTGACATTAACATTGTAAATGGTTAGATGTGATCGGGAAGTAAAGTTTGGCAACGTACTATTTCTTTCATAATTTATGATTAAAAAATATTTACCGTTGTCCCTTTTTAATTTGGAGTTGCTACAATTGCTATTATATTCTTTGGATTGCAGATTCATTAAAATTGGAGGCTGGTTTCTACGTTTTTATTTATATAAGATTAATAGCGTGAATTATTGTTTTTCAGTGAACAAATGTATCACAGTACACTTTAAAAAGTAAATATTATCATCTTAAAACTCAATTTTACAGCTAAAGTGAATGTTTATGAAATGATTACTATTTAGTACGGTTGCATATATTCTTGACCAATTTTAGCAATTTTTGATATCTAGCAACCATAATGGTATATTAAGCTTCTTCAATGATAATTTACAAATAAGGTAGATGAAGTTTTTACTTTTATAACAGTCTCAAATTTCCCTATACATTTTTTGTAAGATTCAGATCAAGTCATGTTTTTGGAAGGAATTCGTGTACGATTACATTTTCTAAAATAATATAATAAAAAAAACTGGTCCATTTTATCGCGAACTTTAAATATTAGTTACACAACACTACGACTATTGTGGCGTTTCGCTTTCTCTTTCGTATTTGTTTTCATAATACAAGTACTAAAGATTTTATTCATTGGACATCGTATATGACAATTATTTCAAGCGAATTAAGACTAAAAATGAAACAAACAAGTTGAATAATTATTTTTGTTATTATTCTTCAACATATACAACTTTCAATACATTTGGACAAACGATGCTATGCCATTAAACCATTTTGTCAAGATCTTCAAACTACTTTTACTCTCCAGCAAAGAAAAGTTTGAGTTTGGGAAATAAGTGGAAATTATTTGGGGTCATATCTAGTGAATAGTTTTGGCGAGACACAACAAAAGACTTTCGATTCAATTGAATACATCACAAAAAACGTATATTAAGTAAGGCTATCTTCTAATTACAACTTTTACTTATTTTCAGATATCAGAATCAGCAAAAATTAATGGAAGATGTCTGTAAGGAGTTGGAGGAAGAAAACGAAGCTGAAAGCGCTGATGTGAAACGTCAACGATTCGAAAAAGTGTTAGGTTTAATGCAAAAGCTCCAAGATTATGGACAACCACCAGCGGATTTAGTAGGTGATGTCGGGCCTGGAATTCAGTTTGACCCTCAGGGAAATCCAGAACAATGTAGCCTAATGTAGTGTTGTTGAATACTTCTTATAATTAATAATGAATACTTTGTTCGTCATCTTATACATGTGAACTAACATTTTATAATGATAAGCTTAAACATTGTTACGAATTTTTGTACATATGACGAACTTTGGGTAATTTTTTTAATGAATCTATTCTATAATTGAATCGTCGATGTACAAGTACGGCTGGAATAAGTTTTGGAAGTATTTATTATTCGTTATTGTTTATTTGTTTTGTATTGATTAGTGAAATATATATATATATATATATTTAAAACAATGTGTATATTAATTTAATATTTATAGTTACACCAGTTTTTAGTTTCTAATGGAATTGACAGAATTAGTAGTATTAAAACTAGAATAAATACATATATATTGCGAAATTTCTCGGCAAATAAAGAAGAATTTGCTCCTAGCTGTTTATGATATCTATATTGCAATTGTTTAAAAACCATAAATTAAAATTAATTGATGTTTATTCAAAATATAGTCGAGCAAGAGATGCCGAAATCCATTTACGAAAATTCTTTAAAGCTCAAAAGATTGAAAACAATATATTTTATTACATATAGTTTGATTAAATGGAAATATCTGGCATGTTTAAAAATAAGATTTTGAGATTGATCATCAAACTACAAAGAAATTATTGTATTACTTTGGCTTATTGTATGCATTATTTTGGTTTCCGTGTTGTAACCGTCCTGGATAATTCTGCAGCCAACATTTCATCTTTATTTACTTGAAACATTCCTAGGGCTAACTGTGGATACTGCTTTCGTTGTTGCACTAAAACTGGTGTGTGTGGCGGATGAGTTTACATAGGGGTGTTATTTGTCACTGATCAATGGAGCATTACGGTTGTGCTGTGGATTACCAGGCATTGTGTAGGGGAAACCATCATCATGGTTTAAGTTAGGATGTTTTGAAATTTCTATAGATTCACATTAGTTCAGAAAGGGATTTTAGTAGAATTGAATTGGATATGGTGCTCAGTTTAAGGCCTATGCTAAGCAAGTGCAGAATTAGCTATGCTCAAGCTTAGAGCACTCATGCTCTGAATCACGAGCGCCGCATGAGCAAAGAACCCGACGCGAGAATCACGGTCTGTTATTGAATAGAGGGCTGAAAGTTTTGAAAGGGGTTTTAATGTTTTTAAGGAGTATTCTACAGATATGGTCAGTATTGCCTTGTAAATGGGCTTTAGAGAGAAGGGATAATGTAAGCAGAGTATTGGGTTGTGGAACTCCAGAGTTCAAATATCGATTTGTGGTCTGTTGAATATTATGTTCTTCATAAGGGTTTTGGTGACATGATTTAATTCCTAGGGTAAGAATTATCACGTCCTATTTTTGGGCGTGATAATGATGGGAAAGGGCGTTTAGAGAAAGGAGACCCCCATGGCTGTACCCTAACCTGTTCATAGTAACTGCTACGAAACTAGAAATATACACAGGTTAATTAAGCAAGTTTTATCTGATTGATCAAATCATCAGCGAAAATATCGCTTAAAAACAATAATATAAAATACTCAAAAAGCTGTATAACAGTAATGCATAAATGTAAATATACATATAATATGGGACGTTTACCCATTGTTAATTCTTTAAAATAAGTAGTTTTGGACAGAATCACAGCACTGTAAAATGTGTCTATTTAATAGTCCACAAGATACATATCCCCTTATATCATTAAGACGGTCTAACAAATCGAGTCAGGTTGTTATTGCCTCTATTTTTGTCATATTACTACATGATCTATGGAAAGTAGTAAGAGGTTTTTAGAAACAATTTAGTAATATGTAAGTGTTGCCATCTTTTTCTAATAATCACACAAAAGCCACTTTAGGCTTTTTTTATTTGTACATACATTCTAAAATGTCTTTGTATAAGTATATTTTGAGTGTTCTGTATGATATAATTATTCTTTCACATGCAATATGATGAATGTTAGTCTTTCTCTTTGTAACATGATACTGATATGATGTATTGATTGTGGGGATATTATCTAAAGATAATATCCTCAAATAATAATAACTGCAATACAAACTTGCCGATTTAAATAAATTTAAATCTGCAGGCTTGCATTGCAGTTTCAGTGTAGTAACGATAGGACAAACAGCAGTCCTGAGGATGCCCCTTGCAAGAACACATAGCATATCAATCTCTTATCTGGCATAATGTTTGTTACTTTTCAACAAAGTTTATAACTCAGGTAAAGTATAATAAAGTTCATTTGAATATCAGAAGGCTTTATCTGTACAAATTTAGTAAGGAAACAAACTGAATTTATCATTTAAATAAGTTGCAAGTAATCATAATAAAATGTTTTCATAGTAGAATTGTAAGAAACCAATTACAAGCAAATGTAATAACAATTAGACTAGCCATTAAAAAACTATACTATTTACATTTGCAGATAAATTCAGTAGAACATATGGATATATTACATACCTGACAAAATAGTTCTTTTAATAGTAAACAATTTATTCTTATTTGCAGTTCTGTTATGAATTAAATATACTGTGCTTCTTTTATAGAGGTATTATATATAAACATGTATAGAAAGTTAAAAATTGCAATTCTATTAAATGTAAATTAAAATATGGTGTATCAATGTTGACATAAATGGTCAAAGAACTAAAAAATTTAAAACATCTCGTTCCAGCCCTAGACAAGTACTGAATCAAAGAATACAATTTACAATATACACTTAACATGAATATTGCCTTGTAATGAAGACTGTTGCAAAATATTAAGAATAGGGTAGTATTAAATACTATTTTAGTCGTAAATTCAAAAAAATAAGTACATTGATTTAAGAATATCCGAAACCATGATTCTTTATCAATAATCTGCAATTTCAATGTTCCATTTCGAACACTGAGCACATTATACATTTTCACGTCCTGTAAAATATATATGGCACATGATAATAATATTCAAATACAAGGAGTTTCTTATTACATTGCAAATGTTGGGTTTGAACAATCTTTTGCTTCATGTTCTTTTATAAAATGAATCATGTGATCATCCCCAAACGTTATTTTATTAAATATTTTACCATTCTAAAAAATAAATATATAAATAACTGCACTTTTCTTTTCCTTACTTTTGTATAATATAAAAAGTGTAACTTACGTATTTATAGGTTAGAATTTCTAACATAATCGAGTCGAACTATTTATCGAAGTCAAATAATAAAATACAGTATTACAATTTTATGATTCTGAATTAAAATTATTTTTCTAATATATATTAAATAGACAGGATGAATCACATACTTTAAATATCTTTGGATAAAAAATTATAATAATGATTCAAAGACTATCCGTATACGTTAAAAAGAGCAAATATTTATTCCAAATATACGAGGATAAGTCAAATAACGTTTTTGAAATTTCCATACAATATGTCGTATAATATTATGACACATTATCAACTGACTAAGAACACGTAGATGTCACTAACTACAAAACTGTTCCAAGCACAGTTTTATTTGAACGTGACATTACTTAAATCGCATTCGACCAAGCATTTATTGACATAAAAATTTTTCTGTAAGTAAATTATCGACGGCTTATCCACTTGGTAAAAGTTTATCAGTAAAAAGGGCAAATGTAACTATATTGTGTATTTTAAAAATTTGTAGTATTCTTTGGGTAAATATAAGTTATAAACGGGTTACTTCAAATTCCTTAATTTCTAAAAGAAACTCGTAAACAACTTAATTAAATTTATGAATGATCCATAAAAAATAATTTCTTTAATTGCCTATAATTTAAATATGAAGAAGTTTACGAACTATTGTAGTTTTTGACCTATAAATGAAGAAAAAATAATCCCGTTCAATAAATGTCTAATCCCGTGAATTAGATATTTACTGACATTACTGCTCTTAAAATATCTAAGTCTTAAATATACTCAATGACATTAGAAGTGTTACATCTAGAAGGAATAGTTTCCTGGACGTGATTTTTTGGTAATGTGATAAGCTTAAGTCAAGAATGAAACGATCAGATTTCCAAGAAATTTTATTAACATTAATTTGAAAAAAAATCAATAATGTGTTTGGCGACCCCGTAGCTGTAGACACTCCTGTACACGTCTAGGCATCGACAAAATAAGATGGTCGATGTCTGCTTGTGGCACCTCGTTCCAAGCAACTTGAACTTGGTGGATTAACTGTGCCAGAGTTTGTGGAGGATGGTTCAAATTGGTCAGTCTTCTCCCCATTATGTCCCACACATGTTCGATGGGATTTAAATCCGGTGAACGGGGTGGCCACGGCAAAACATTAACGCCAGCTTCTCGTAGAAAGTCCATAGTACGACGAGCAATATGTGGACGTGCGTTGTCTTGCTGAAAAAGGACGTGTGGACGGCCATCTAGATAAGGCAATAAAGTGGTTTGTAGGACGTCATCAACATAACACGCAGCTGCCATACTGCCCCGAATAAACAGAAGAGGTGATCGGCTTCCATATGCAATAGCCCCCCAAACCATTGCTCCAACAGTCCTGTGCACATGCCTCTCAACAGCAAATCCAATATCATGTCGCTCTCCACGACGGCGTCTTACCCTCTGACGTTTGGACTGGTGCAGAGAACGGCAGCATTGGGAAGCAGAATGGCATAATGTCGTATTCAGCGACGAATCGCGATTCTGCCTAGGCATGCATGATGGCCGTCAGAGGGTAAGACGCCGTCGTGGAGAGCGACGTGATATTGGATTTGCTGTTGAGAGGCATGTGCACAGGACTGTTGGAGTAATGGTTTGGGGGGCTATTGCATATGGAAGCCGACCACCTCTGTCCAATTTGAACCGTCCTCCACAAACTCTGGCACAGTTAATCCACCAAGTTCAAGTTGCTTGGAACGAGGTGCCACAAGCAGACATCGACCACCTTATTTTGTCGATGCCTAGACGTGTACAGGAGTGTCTACAGCTACGGGGTCGCCAAATACATTATTGATTTTTTTTCAAATTAATGTTAATAAAATTTCTTGGAAATCTGATCGTTTCATTCTTGACTTAAGCTTATCACATTACCAAAAAATCACGTCCAGGAAGCTATTCCTTCTAGGTGTAACACTTCTAATGTCATTGAGTATATTTAATTCATTTTAATACGTACCGATGTTTTCATTTATTAAAAATGAATAATATATAGGCACATATTTGATGTGGAAACAAAACGAATGGTCTGCGATGCAGTTGTATTAGATAACTTTACTTTTGGAAACTAAAAGAATTCAAATGGTTAAAAACTCTTGCACTCGTTTGTCTCTTGATATGCGTGGTGGTGGTGGCAAACTTTTGATACATACTACTTTAAACATGTGCATTAAGCGTTTAGTTCATTCTATACAATATTTCGTACAAATAATTCAACACAAAACACCTATTTTTTATACAATAATGTGCTTTTTAAACATCAAGAACACAATCGTAACATACGTGGAACTAATTACTTATCCATTCGTAATCACAAATCACATATCTTTAAAAGGGACTTTAGACATAAAATCCGCAAAATGTTAAATACCTAAGTAATTAATTTACTACTTACCAATCAATGACTAATTAACCGATTATGACTTATGAATTAAGGATTTGAAGTGCATATACATTCGAGTTGCTGCATATGCGATCTTGTTACTCTTATTTTATTTTTCTTTTCTTTTCTAAATCGTCCTTTTTTATTTAAACGTAAGGGTAGAACGCTGACAATATTTTAATATTTGAGTGATTTTGTCCTTTTGGCTGGCAATACCAGACATGCAGAAAATAATGTTATACACAGTCTGTTGCAGAGAAAACCGAACTTTTTTAAAATAAAAGGCTTACTATTTTGGTAAAATTCATTAATTTTATTCAAAGTAGTCACCTTCGGCTTCAATACAACGTTTTGCTCGGTCAATTACATATCGAATGAATTTTTAAGTCTAATCTATAGAGGTGTCCTACAAGATCGCGAATACGGTGAATGGTTGATGGTTAAAATGCTATTTGTAGTTAGCAAATCAGTAATAAATGCCGAGCGATGAGATGATGTATTATTATGTAACAAACGCCAGATATTATATTCACGATATTGAGGGCGCGCACAACGAATTTCGCACCAAAAGACGCTTAATAACACCAAGATAATATACAGCCTGGACTGTTTGACTAGTTGGTACAAACTTTTTATGCACTATGCCTTTCGAATCGGAAAAACAATACAATAGAATACCTGAAGTTTTCGTCTTTTTCTGAGTCTTTAATCAAGTTTGTGTTGAATTCAGTTAACTTGTGTGGTACAAGCCTTGCACAAATCTTTCTCAGTCCTAAATGCTGTGTCATAATGCGATGATTTGAATCTTTGGAAATATTTAATTCCATTTCCACGTATCGTAATGATTTCTCGGTTCATTTCTGATAAATTCACACACAAGTACGATGTTACTTTCCATAACCACATTTTTTTTGCTCCAAGATGTTCCTCGTCATTTATGTCCGTACAACCGTCTTTAAATCGTTTTTACCACTAATACACACTCGTACATGATAAAAACGCATCACCATACACTTGTTTTATCAAATTAAACACGATTAAAACGATTTATTAAGTTTAAAACACAACTTGATTTTTGCTCTTTGTTCAAAATTAATTTTTTGACTAATGCCAAATACACACTGTTACATAGTGCGCAATTTCTCTGCTTCTGATAATGCAAATATCATATTTTGATATAACATTGGTGGAAGATCTAAAAATACTCTTTCGACAGTATTTGAAAAAAAGCTCCAGCTCAAGAACTTCATACTAATGTGGTCGATATATTAAGTAGTTGTACTTTGTCGTATTAGGTAATTAGAATTAGTTTTAAAATTTTATATTCAGCAAAGAGCCTTATAGAACATGTATCAAGTGCAGGAGACCAAAAGCTGCCGTGTCTAAAAAAATCTTAATCTGATCTATGATTCAGTTATAGAAAAATGACAAATAACATTTGTAGCATCAACATATTTTCATTATTTATTTCAATAGCAGGTGTTGAAAAATTTAATTTTCGAATTGGATCCCAAACAGTTTCTCCTAGTTGGTTGTCTAGACTATTACCGGTTGAAAGAAACCCATATTAAGCAAATCATCGTCGAGATAAATTTGGCGATTTTTATCACAGACTGACATGGTTTTTTGGAGAATTTATGACAATGAATAAAACCTAGGTCTATTGCTTTAATTTAAAATTAAAAGTATAATATTGAATGTCAGCGTAAGAGCGTTTACCGATTCCACACTTTCGTTGATAAGATGACAATTTTTTTCGCAAAGATTGCGTATCGGTGTTATTTGTGGTAGAATTGATTTTGAGATTTGTAACGATTATTTTTTCATACACTTTAAGTTGAACGTTTTTCTGAACACGAGGTTATAATTGTCTTGTGAATGAGTAATTAGAAAAAAAAGCGAATTTTTAATTTTTTTCCAAAGCTTTTGAAACCCTTTATGATCGATAGACCAAATATATTCTACTTTTAGGAATTATGTTCAAAAATAAAATTAGCTCAAATCTTAAGCATTTCTTTATGCATTGCGGCAAAATAATTTATATTGAGTATTTTAGATTCTATATGTTGTAATATTGTAAACAAATCAAAATTTAGTACATTTTTCTTTTAATTTTATATTTGTAGATTTATGTCTAATTTGATTTATATCATTAAAAGTAATTAAGCAACGTCATAGCAAATTAACAATCACCGAATTTCTCTTCTTATATAATTGAAGGTTCCACTTCAAAGTCTAATTCAAATAATAAACTTCTTTTCATGATTTTCTTAAAACAGAAGTTCTAATTAATTCTGCAAATCGTAATAGGATTGTATTAAATTATATTGTACGTAATATACTTTTGGTAATGTTTTTCCAAACTTTAAAGACCCTCGATTCAGCTTTTATTTTTTGGATTTTAAAATAATAAATATTGCACGGTATGTGTTTATAAATAAAATTTACTGAGCGCCCTCCTTTGATTAAACAGTCACACCAATAAGATAAATAGAAAGTTGTCAGGTTGTTAGAGCGCAATTCGGTGCGCATCACAAGCAATTGGAACCGTGGTGGGGTTTATTTTCACGTGATTATTTAGGAAGCAAGTGAATTAGAATCGAACACGATCGAGACAACTGATCTGGAGAATATTTTTTCGTTGTGTAGCATTATACAAGTACCACATAGTACGTGATTTTATAGGTGTTTTTATTAAAATCCCGGAAATATTCACGTTTTTGCGTTGGGCGTGTATATCTGTCTACAAATTGTGCGTGTGTGGATTCGCGTGACGTCACTAGCGCATTGCCTGCGATCGCAGTTTCCATTGGTCGATACGATACGGCACACGTGATGTTGTATGTTGTGACCTGGTCAGTTATACGGGTGCGTCTACTGCTTATGCCGTACGCGTTGTGTCAGCAACATTAATAGTGATACAGGTGTATGACTTGTATTGTCTTAATGGAAACTAACAGCTGAGAAAGAAAAGTCATCAGCGAGATAACCCTTAAAACAGGTTAGTAAATAACTTAAAAGATACACCCACCGTTACTCCCACAAATACAACGTGTTAAACACCACGTATATTGTTTATGACATTTGTACAAGAACTAATTAATATATGAAAAATATTAGATCTAGTAACCTTTTTCTTTTCTGAATAGACGTCTAATTCAATTCATATTTTACGTAGTTGCCAAATTAAAAGTACACTGATATGTTTTTAATTGGTGTTTAAGTCATTATTATTGTTTTAGGGTAATCTAAGGAAAAAATGTTTTAAACGGTGTTTTTTTCAAATGTAAAAGTGTGTTTCTTTGTTCTGCGATTCCGTAACGGTACTTGACGTGTAATTTGGCAACGTTGCGACCTCGCGGTCAATTCAGCAAGGTGGCCGGGTACATGCTTGACGGGGCAAACAAATTTCATCCGTAAAAACCATGATAATAATGAATGCTGTGCGTGCGCAAGCTCGCCGAATATCAACGAACCTAACACGTGCTTTGTAGAACACGTCTTTCTTGTGCCACGTGTGTATTTGTGTAATGTATACTAAGGAGGGGCACATCTTTTATATGATTCTCCTATTCATTAAAAAAATAAATTCCTTTTTATGATTTTTCACTTTATCGTCATCTAGAAAATTCAAAATTATAGTTTTTATTTTGTAAATTTACTGTTGTAAATTGATTACTTGGAAGTAACAGAAAATTTATTTTAAAATACAGCAGCAAAATATAAACTATAGAGTTTTAGTGACAGGTGTAGGAAATACACAATTGGTCTTCGAGGTAATTTATTATTTATATTATAAATACAATTCGACCTAATTCATGTAAACAACAAAATAAACTTTTTCATGTTCAAAAATTATCAATATATATAATTTAAACCACATAATTGTGCCTAAAAGCAAAATCAAGCAACCGCATCCTTCTGTTCATCAGTTTTTAATTTTCTCAAATCTTAGATTAGTGGATGCTATTCAGCAGTTGACGCGTTTTTATACCATTGGCCGTTCTGTTGCTTCTTTGTTCGAACATTTCCCCTATCAGTTAACTCAATTGAATAAAATTACTTAGGTGAAAATATAATTGAATATAATTAATTTTAATTTACGTGTTATGTAAGTGTTTTAAGTGTAGGTTTTGACGGTTTGGTTTTATGCATGTTTATAGTGTTGATAGTACGATTAACCTTTACTAGCTGTTTAAAATTTTATTACATGCGATTTAAAAAAAATAAATGAAATCAATATTGCATTTTCCAATTGTGAATTTGAAAAAAGAATTAAACAAAATACGGATATTTTGTAGTAAAGTTGTATAAAAAAAATCTTATTTATTGCTGGTAAAAGTGTAGCTGCACTTGTTTTTGTTTCTTTCTGTCATGGCACACTGAACAAGTTGTATAGTTGTTTTCCATATTTTTACATCTTATTAGTTGAAATTGCATCATTTCTCGCATTTACTGCATTTAGAACTGCAATATTCTTATTATAGCGTTTTTTTTTCAAGCGATTTGTGCTTTTTTGATTTAGAATTTCAGCACTACTATCGACACTTTAAGAATTTTCTTGTGGTATGTACATCAAATTTATGAAGTAGATTTTGGCTATCTACTTTACTTTTAGAATAATATTTTGTTAAGAAATTTTGTGAAATTGAAAAAGTTCCGTTCAAAGTTGAACTATTTCTTTTAACTAATTTTTATATATTATTAAATATAAGACAATGCTGAAATCTATTGAAAATTACATATTAAAAGAATATATGAATAAAAAATATAAATTAATACGAAACATTAAAAACGGAAGACTTGCAGATGAAATATTGTTCTTGTGATAAAAAGGAAGTAAATGGTCCAATAGTTTGTTGACTCTATATTTTTTATTGTCTTATTCGTTACTGCCTCTGTATTTAAACAATTTATTATTGGAAATTTCTACACTCTATCTTAATTATATATATATATATATATAAATATATAAAAATATATAAATTTTTTTACGATGACGGAGTGACAAATTTGGTCAAAAAATGTAACAGATGGCGACATAATCCAAATTTCCGGATGACATTTGTCAATACCATGTTTTTCAAAATTTTTAAACATTTAATTAAATTTTGTTACTCATTGAAAACAGAAAAGATCGTATTTTTTGCGAACATGGAAAAAGTTAATTTCGTGCGTCAACCAATAGTATATGTAGTACATAGGAATAGGAAAAAGCCTATCATTCCTGGATTCTCAAATTCCTGGGTCAACGCACAAATCGAGACCTAGCAACACAGAGTCCAGGAATAAGACTTTTCTTGCGGGGCTTACGTATTACTTTTTCGTAGATCCTTCAAAAATTAATAACAGGTCTTCCAATAGGGATTTACGAACTTTGACAGTTGATAGCGGCCATATTGTTGAAGCTACATTTGTCGAATTTGTTGCCATTTATTCAGTCTGTTTTGCCAAATCACTATTGATGGATATAGCATTCAACAACACGTGCAAATGATAAAATTGTTTTATTAAAATGGGTGTTCTGTTCGGGCAACGTTCCGTACGCTTCGCCCATTTTACGGTTGCCATAATCGTCCTACCGGGAGGACTATTCGCAGTGTGGTGGATAAATTTGAGTCCACTGGTTCAGTAAACAATGAACTAACCGTACGACGACGAAACGCTAGATCTGCCGAAAACATCGCCGCTGTCCCTGAGAGTGTGTAGGAAAATTCGAGGCAGTCGATTTCGCGTCGCTCACAAGAACTCTGCCTTTTTTTTGGCCTGAATTGGATGATATGGACACTAAGGATATGTTGTTTTAACAGGACGGCGCTACGTGCCACACAGCTCATGCCACCTTGGACATTCTGCACGAGCGATTTGAGGACATGATCGTCTCACGTGAAGGTGTGAACTGGCCACCGAGATCGTGCTATTTGACCCCGTTAGACTTTTTCTTATGGCGTTTTCTTAAGTTGCAGGTCTATGCGAATAAGCCACAAACCACAGAGACCCTCAAACCCAACATAACCCGTGCTATCGGTCAAATTCAGTCTAATTTATGCGCTATAGCCATGGAAAATTGGACATTTCGGATGCGCGCCACTCAGCGAAGCCGCGGCGGACATTTACACGATATTATATTCCGTAAAAAATTTCGATATCTCACACACACTTTGTTTTATTTCAATTTAAAGAAAGGAAGCGCTTAATGAAAGACCTGAATATATGACACCGAATATTTACGATAACTCATCCAAGACCGTTCGCTTTGCTCAGGAAAATATTTCTCAGCGCTCTAACAATATTTAATAATTGTACTAATTGACAAACTGTAAATCTATCAAAATAATTTTAGGATGTATTCTGTATTCAGTTATTTTTCATTGCCCGGTGACGACAATATGTATTTAAATACTGATTTTTTTCTCGAAAAATATCAAGAATTTTGAACTATCTGCGGGAAGCATTTTCTGCGTGAAAGAACCATTACTCAAATAAAAACAAAACTTGCTAAATATTATGGATACTTTTCACCATCATCTGAAGTGATTGATTAGTGACTTACTGACTTTCGTTGTCGTCGTCCAACTACAACTGATGCCGAATGTTCAGGACGGAATGCAGCTTCCACACCGGAAATGATTGACGAAATACCCGTGATTGTACCGTAAGACCGCAGAGTGAAAGTGTGCGCGATTGTTAAAATAGTACGCATCTTAGACGAATCGTTACACAGATATTTGGATATGAAAAAGTATCTATGCAATGGATGCAGCGATAGCTCACAATTAACCCAAAACGTACACATGTGACAATTTTAAAGACAGATTTGACGATGTTTAAGCGCAGTAAGAAGGAATTTTTGTGGCATTTCACAACTGTTGGCGAAATATGGATCCATCATTCTAGAACGGAGGCCAACGAACAGTTTAAATAGTGATTTTTACCGGCGAATCTGTGTCGAAGACAGTGATGACAATTTTATCGGTTAACAAGATCATGGCTACATTTTTTGGGGATGCATTCGATTAACGGCAAATATTATTGTAATTTAGACTGTTTCAACTTTTTGAAAAAAAAAACAAAATGTATGGATACATATGTTTGCAGTTGCCATAGCAAAAACTCATTAATTAAGCTTTGAATTGCTTTCACATCTACCATTTTCCGGTCTTAAAGAAATGGCACAGCGGAAAGGGATTCGACTCTAGTGAGAAGATCGTTGATCCAACAAATGACTATTTTGAAGGGTTGGAAAAATCGTAATGTTTGGTAGAGATCGAAAAAGAAGCGTTGAACTAAGTGTATTGACGTAAAAGGCGGCTACGTTAAAAAATTAAATGTTTTTTAACAGAAAAAATTATTGTTGTTACACTCTTTATTACTAGACCTCTCACATCATCCTCATAATATGCATACAGTAGCGGTCATTAGAAAAGTAACAACTTTAGTTTTAATATTTTCATGCATTATTCTATGGAATATTTGAATAAATATTGCGTTAAGATTTATTTAAAATTATTTAAAATTATTTCCGATATTTTGTTGATAAAATTAAGTAATAGCAACTAGAGCTATTATCGCAAATGAGATTAAAATGCGTATATTTTGAAGAAAAGTTTTTAGACTTTTTTGTCTTTGTCCTTCAAGAAACCCATTATATTATACCAAAAGAGATAAAGTCGACCTGTATAGTTACACATGCATTCATCACAAAGTAAAATTGTTTTTTTTATTCACGCATAATAAATACAATTTATGTTTTTTTACACACTTACAAAAATATGCTTTAATCTATTTTTCTTTGATGTTGGTTATATTTTTCTCACTACTCTTCCGTGAAATCCTGCCCCGCACAAACGTCTTTTGACTCCCCTCTGTCTTTTCTGTCTGAATGCGTCTTTAGCATTTTCACGTGTTTGATTTTTCTCATGTTAGGTCACTGAAGCTAGACACTTTTTTCGCACACAAATTCGATAAAAGTTGAATGTTTTAAAAAATTGAAAGTAAGTTTATTTATATTTTTTAACCTTTTTGTTTTTATTTTCATAATTATTTCAATTTATTTCACTGTCAAAGGAGAGTGTCTGTGTTTATAATAAATGCGAATAATTAAAGCTGAAAACTTCTTCCTCTGTCCACCACTGCGCTTTTTTTTCTTCCCAAGTGAATCTGTGGTGAAATGCTTCATTACACACTCGATACACGATGCCTTGATATTTTTCTCACAAACCTTTTTTTTATATTATCAGACATATACATTAAATTATCCAAACAAACCAAACTGACTACTTCTTTTTCACTTCACTATTTTTTGTATAGTATAATATTATGTATCGCCCCTTCTATTTTTCTGATAACCTTCATTTAAAATATGTATTTGTAATCTGTCTTTGAGTTACACAATTAACACCCTCAGTCATATTCTTCAATATTACTCTACATTGGTTCTTTAAGACGTCGTATGCAGTAAATGCATTGTCGATACGTTTATTTCTTATTCAAAGTTGCTTTTATGACGAAGTTTTGACCATAGACCAGCGAGAATGAATGTCCTAAAGTTGTTATTAGGGTTTTAATTTAAGATTGATACTCTACATCAGTGATCTTATTCAAGTGGGGTGCGATGTTTAGTCTTTTTAGCTTTATATCGCTACTTGTATAATATTTAAATTTCATGTTGTTGTTGACACTAACATAACTTCTATTTTCGTCACATTCGCATTTAGTCCAACTGTATCGAGAGTTCTATTCTATTAATTTAGCAAATGCTGAAGCATATCTCGTTTTCGGTTATTATTGGAGTTAGCACTGCAAGCGTTCGGTTAGCGTCGCGTACTTCAAAAATTGTGGAGTGGTTTAGCAGGTAATAAATAAACATTTGCTCTTTTAAGCAGCATCTTCAGTATGCAGATGTACAAAGTGAATAAGATAGGTTAAATATTTCCAGTATCGGGTATGTTTCAATAGTTTCTTCATATAGCCGTGTTCTACGTGAGAAATAATCGTTCTTATATGCAAAGAATGACCGTTCAATGATGAAATAGTTGCTTAATTTAAAATAATCTTTGTTAATATTTAACGGATCTGTAGACTCACTATAATTGAAAATTTGTTTTAATCTAACTAGTATGGCCGGAATCTTTTCTTAAGTATTTCATCATTAGATGCTGAACTCTTTGCATTTCTTCGAAGCACGCGCCACTGATAGGACGATCGCAATGCCAATTCTAGTTACTAACATCAAGTGGTCTGTTTTTACAAAAAGTTTCAAAATTCTTGCATTAATGTAGGTCTCCTAATAATGGTTTTCTACCTTTCATGACAAACCACCTATAAAATCTACAAACAACGAAGGTCCAGCATTTCGCCCTGTTTTATACCCTTGTAATCAGAATTCTTCGAAAGTGCAATCTTATTTTTAGCAATCTAATTTTTATATACATTATCAAAAATCTTTTGCAAATCGACAAAGGATTTCTTATAAGCAAATTAATTGTGTACATGTCTCAATATTATATTTTTAACTGTAAATCACTTTTAAACGATAGAAATGTAATATCAAAACCATTTTTCAATTTCGTAATTATTAGATAATTTGTGTATTTTCATTTTAAAGCTTAATCTTTGTATAAATAAATTTACTGAAAATTCGAATCAATATTATAATTTTTAATAATAGGTTTTTTTTTGGTTGGTCACTAAATAAAGTCTTTTGCTAAATTAAATTTCATATTGATATACAGGATTTGACAAAATGAATATCTTATTTTAAACAGCCTAAAAAAAATTATTGACTCGAACAACAAAACGAGAGTTCTATTCTACCTGCATTCTTAAACTGAAAGGGGAAGTTTATTATACTTTGAATGTGGTATGTTGCAAATGGCTGTCATTTACATTATTCAATGCATTATTAATATTTTGAAGAAAGTGCCGAGAAGTAACATTGATTTCATTCGCAATATTCGTTTTCAGTTCTTCTAAATTTTTGGGTATATTCACTAATTTTTAAATAGCCCCAGAGAAAATATTCCGGTGGTGAAAGATTTGGAGATTTTGCCGTCCATGAAATTGCACCATTCCTGAAAATCAACCTGCTTGGGAAGAACTGTCAAAAATCAATATAAATAATATAAATATCAATATAATATACAACAGTTGAACGCAGCGCATAACAGCAACTTACCGGTTGACCATTCTTTTCAAAAAAATTAGATAAACATGAGCCTTGTCGCTCATGTTTGTTTTCGATATCTTGATAATTGTTATGAATAAGGCGACAAAATTATAGTCTACTAACAAACTTATTTTGATTATTTTACTGTGGCGATCTTGTGCACGTGAAAATACGTCTTTATTTAAATATTCTTCGTGCTTCGCTTAAACAAACTCAAAGCAGTAGCATATTTAACAGTAGATTTTTAGAACTAGCGATAATTACATTTCTTACGTTTTCTTCATTGAACGCATTGCAGGCAGACTGATCTTCTACTTGACTTTTTGTCTAGAATAGATGCCCGTGTTCTCCATTTATAAATACAAACTGAAGTTGAGGACATTATCAAAAACACTTTTGAATTGCTATTACAAAATCATATTGGATAAATTTCTCAACACAAAAAATACACTGTTCTGTTGGCCAAAGTTCTTTTTTTACAAATGTTAACAATTGTGACAGTCTCCAAAGCTTAGACTGTTCCAATTAAAAATAACAACATTGCGAATAGTTGATTAATTTTTATGTTATTAATGAAACAAAATGGGTAATACATTTTGCAGGACCCTGTACAATGTTAAAGTTCGATTCAGTAATATCTTTAGACTTTTAATTGTTAAAAGCAAAAATAAATAATAAGTGATTTTTTTGAAAAAAGAAGATTCGACTGCTATTGTCTGAGACTTTTTGTGCTTTTCGTTTTCGTTTAAGGTACATGCCGACAGTTAAAAATATTAAGTCGCACCACGAGGGCTAGAGCGGTTAATTTTTATCAGTGCCACAGAATAGTATTTATTATAGTAAGTACGTATCTACTAAAAACATACAACTAAGCAGAGCGATCGGCCTTGTGTGCTGACAAATGTGACCGCTCTAGTAATAACCTATGGCCTGCTAATGTTCCCTGTAATTCACTTTAAGGTGTTGGGGAATGTTAAATCATTAATTATTATATTTCCTTGAGCTTTAAAATTAAATTTAATTCACCATGTTTATCAATAAAACCAATTAAGTTCATGAAAATGTTAAACTAGTAATTTAATGAATAAAAATTACATCTCAAATTTTTTAAAGCAGGTAAGTAGCTAAACATAATAATAAACACATCAAAAGATTTACATATATTAAAATGACTAATTCATAAGAAAATAATCTTTTATAATTACCGGTCTTTTTATGAAGCCGATAGTTTTTTATACACTTAATTTTATGTTCTTTTTTAAGGAAAAGGAATAGTTACTTTCATTTGAATATCGTCATTGGAATTACAAATATTATTTTATGTTAACCTTAGTATTTCCCGGTATATATTATTTAATTCTAATGATCTCTAGTCTTCTAGCAGATTATGTAATCGGCAGTCCACCGACTAGCGTTATAAGACTTTTTTCCGGTTTGACAGGGCTATCCGTCCTAAAACTTGTTCATCATCATGCTATTAGGTCTGCACAACATTCTATTCTATTTTTTAAAATAAAACACATGTGTTATTGGAGTATGTTTATTTTAAAAAATCAATCAGCACTGTATTGCTCATTATTTTGAACGAGTTTAACAGATATTAGATTAATCTCATGGTAATTTCAACGTTATATTGGGCAATCGACACATTGTTTCCCTTTTCAAATTTATACAAATATAGTATCAGTGTTTCAAATGAAATTTATAAGCATTTTAAAAAAACAATATACACTAACAGACTAATATCGGGTGGGCCATTTATCGGTTTAAATTTGAACCACCGGTTATTTCGAATCTGGCAATACTTATGTCATTCTATTCTGTCAAAAAATTCAGTATATTATTTCCATTGAACGAAATGAATCGATTTACGCTTGAGCAACGTTAGGATTTATTGAAAATTTATTTCCAAAACAAAGACAATTGATCGAAAATTGCACGAAAACGTCGTACAAAATTTAGTCGCAGAGAAGGACCAACAGTGCCCGGTATACGGAAGTTTATTGCTAAAGTTCGTGAAACTGATTTCATTGTTGATGCGCCAAGACGTGAGCGTGCTCGTACAGTGCGTACACACGAAAATATCGAAGCTGTGGCTGAGAGTGTGCGTGAGAATCCATCAACATCAACTCGTCATCGTTCTCAAGAATTGAACATTTCACGCACCAGTTTACGTCGAATTTTGCGAAAAGATCTCGGTATGACGCTTCGTTTTCGCTTCGCTAGATGGGCCAACGAGAAACTGCACGATGACGTCGATTTTGCCAAAAAAATCATGTTTTCGGATGGGTACGTTAACAAGCAAAATTGCCGTATTTGGGGCTCAGAAAACCCACACGTGGTCTTACAGAAGTCAATGCACCCATTACGAGTGACTGTTTGGTGCGGCTTGTGAAGCGGAGGCATCATTGGCCCATATTTCTTTGAAAATGAGGACGGCGCAACCATTACGGTCAATGGATACACCTATCGCACCATGATAACCGATTTTTTTTGTGCCCGCTCTTCATGGTATTGATGTGAACGATGTTCGGTTTCAACAGGATGGTGCAACTTGCCACACATCTCATGCCACAATCGATTTATTGCGTCAAACGTTTGATGGCTGCTTAATTAGCCGAAATGGTGATGTCAATTGGCCTTCAAGAAGCTGCGATTTGACACCGTTGGACTATTTTCTGTGGGGTACCGTTAAAGACAAGTGTTATGCCGACAAACCAGAGACAATTGAGCATTTGAAGGCCAACATTCGTGATGCCATTGCCGAGATAGGACCCCATACACTCGAAAAAGTGCTCGAAAATTGGTCCGTAATGGGGTATTGCGAGGCTAGCCGCGACAGCCATAAGAATGAAATAATATTCCATCTCTAACCGGAACAATTGTACTTCACAACAAAAAATAAATTTGGCAAAATTTCAAACCGTTTTTGTTTTATTGCATTTTTAAGTTTAAACTTTTAAATGGCCCACCCTATATATTCTGAGTGTAAGGGTAATTTTAATTTCACCTACAGCCCGTTTTTTAAGAAACGAGAATACGACATAACTTTGCGAAGGATGAATTTAATAGTTTTGCGTGACTGATTTTCGATTGTTTGCATAAAACCCAATCACTATATAATCATATTAGTCGACTGCAGACTTTACATATTAAAAACTATTGTTCACAGCTAATACTAGACGTATAAATGGTACAATTTAATTTCATTAAAAGCGTTAAACAATTAATCAGAAAACTTAGATGTTAGATGTGTGTATATATAAGTTAATATTTTCAGATAAACAGAGAAGATAATCTATTATGATTTTGAATTGAATTTTGTTATAAAAAAAATTAAACAAGACTTATTTTAACTCTGAGGCCTGGTAGGATAAAAAGTGTCCTACCTTTTTGATACGTAAACAAGTACGGTGGGATATTTTTTATACCACTTCGAACAAAATACAAGTGCTTGGGAAAAGGGTATGCTGTAACAAATATCATTCATAAATACATACGACATAAAGAGACTGTTTGTTTAAGTCCTACCTTATAATTAAATCTTAAACGACTTATTTATTTTCGTGTTTGTGTTGTAATCTTATTTCCTTAGTTGAAATCAACCAACTTTGTCAAATTTTATAAAAATAAAATTTCCGTGCGACATAGTTTATTTATTTTCTAAAATTCTGTGCTTTAAAGAGTTGAAACGTTACTTTTGCATTTTTCACTAAAAAATTTGCGCTGCGCTTTTTAAAGCTTTGTCATGTACATACGTGGAGTGAAAATATTTTACATGCACATCATGCACTTACAATGATGCCATGTGTAGACCGGTTTATGATCGTCTATTATATAAATTTAGGCGGAGTTTTATAATCAGCTGTTATTGTTATCAATAGCTTGTGAGTATGCGTTAGCGTATGTAAAACACCTACACACATAGAGTTAATGTTCGCTTTTATTTTTACGTGCATATACATATGTACGTACAGATACTTGTAAAACAATCTACATATGCCGGTATAAATTCAATTAAGCTATTAAAAAGGTAGAAAACTGAGAATATCTGGAGTTAACCAATTTAAAGCTATAATTACCTGATTTTTAAAAAATTCAAATACACGTAAAAAGACAAAGTTTACACGTATACACTCCCCGAGGTAAAGTATTGGCACTCCACACCTGAAGTGGTATAAAATGCTCTATTTACTGAATCGAACGTATCGTACATAACTCAAGCAATTTATTTGACAAGAACTATTTTTATATTGTTTTTTTTTAAACTCTACTACAGCTATCGCCAGCGAATATATTGTTGGAACCACGAAAGTTTGCCGGTGTATCAATAACGGTGCAAAATACGAACATATATCGGAATTTGTTTAATTCATCGGTAATGACATGTGATGAAGAAAGAAAGGGTGCAAACGTTTTTTTAAATAGAGTTACGCGCTACGTCTTGTGAAGATCTCGTGAAAAAATAGAATCAGACTTATGCAGAGCAAGTGTATTATGCACACATGTGTCAAGTATAATACAGATAAAATAGTGTTTTGACTTTTGACTTATGAAGTTTGTGTTTTCTACGGTTCCAATATTGATATATAGCTTGTATTTTACCGTTGTTATTTATTATTGTTCTAACAGCTAATTTATCATTTATTTCATCATACTTGTAAGTTAGTAAGTTTACACTTAGATAGGCTACATAGGCAGCTTTTACATTTGTTATTTACAGGTTTACAGGTTAGGTATATAGTACATTATCGCATCTGACAGCAGTATAAATATAGTATTTAATTTGACATCCTTACCTCCTGTCGACATCTTATTTTATACAACAGTGATCAACTGATCGGAAAACACTACTGATTTTACCTATATGAAACTTACTCTCATCGAACCATAACACTTGATCACAAAAGTCTAGATCTTTACTTTGGTAGCAAACTGTTTTCTTTTGTTTTTGTTTAATTCGACGACCACTTCAACATGCACTTTAAACGTTTTTCATATCTTTTAATCATACTTCGTACTTTATTTACTATTGTCGCGATGTAAAAATATGATTTTTGTTGGTTATGAAATTTTAATATTATTTTTCCCTCTTCAACTGTTGGTTTCGTTCCCAACATCTCATTTTCGGATTTACACTTGTCACTGTGAGCACAGGCATCTTAACTTTTCCTAATTATGTTTCGGAATTATGAAGACTGTAACCTTCTTGATATAATACAGTGATTTTATTTCTGTCCACGAAGTACATCACCGGCATCTTGTTAAGTTGTCTTATTACAGGATAACTACGCAAATTTCATTAATGTTTATATTTGTCGGTAGAACAAAAGACAGTTTTAATTTAATCTTAAAAAACATTTGTATCAATCGGTTCATGACTAAATATAAATTATTTATTTAAATAGTATTACTAGATTGAAATTTTAAACGATTGCTCATTCTCTGCGAGATGCCTACCATAAGTACACAGATTGATTTCTTAGAATATATTTGTTTTTCGGATAAACTACAATTTATATCTATTCGTAATTATATTTCACAGTTCCTATTGTTTTTCCTGATGTTTTTCTAATTTGCTGTTACAAGAACATTAAAGCATCGAGAACGGTAGGTTTATAGATTATAAACGTACTGTTTTAGCCCAATAGACTTTAGTTTTTCAAGAATGGTCAATTGAAATTTCAGTCAAGTCCAAACGTCAAAAAATACTAAGCGAGCTGTCAAGTTTAAATATAGTCCGCTAAATATCGAATACTTGTAAACAATTTAGCAGAATAATTTGTCAACGTAGTAAATGGTATATTTAGAATATTGGCATTGAAAATATGCAGGTAAAACATTTGCTGATACAACTTGTTCATTTTCTATGAACCATTCTTAAAATTTCATAAATTGCTGTCCATAATTAATACAAGATTTAATTTCTCGGATTTCAGGTGGAATACTTGAAAAATTGTAGTTCATTTTACATTAACTTTAATAAGTAAAAAATACTCAATAGAAATTGACAATTTTCAATTTTAAATTGTCGCCATGAAAATTCCGAAATTTTAAATTTGCTGTTATTTATCTAGAAAGGGTCGTAAAATTAGAAAAATCATATATAAAGAACTTACGCCATAAGTAATGTTGAACAAACCGACGACTTTGCAGTAGCGTACAGTCTGACTGGCAAGGTTGAATAAGTGCGATTAATAAATAAAGTAAATAATGTATCTCAAAATAATCTTGTAAGTTTAAAGTACGTTTTCTATGAAATACTGCCAAGTTTTAGATATATACCCTGCAGGTACATGATAAATCATTTGTAGGAATACCAGGTTGTCCAATAAGTTTTGTTGTTCGATAAGAGATGGCGCTATTAGGTTCATCGTTTTATTTTTCTAAAAATTGTACTACTTTTTTAAGAACACGTTTGAAGTTTTTTTATTTTATATTTCCTCATTTGTGTCACTGTATTTTCTTACAATGGAAAAAATTGAATATCGTGGAGCAGTAAAATTCTTATTTTTGTAAGGTGTAGCACCAAAAGATACAACCATGCTCAAATGTATTAGACACCTTACGAATTTATGTACATACATACATATATAGTTTAGTCAAAAGAGAGGTGAGGAAAATAAAACTGTTGTGAAAATTATGTACAAAGTGTTATTTAGTAATATAGTACAATTTATCAATATTTTGTCGCTCCGCCCTTGGCCTTAATGACAGCTCGCACTCGTCGAGGCATACTTGCTACTAAATTGTAACACTCTGCCGGTGGTATTGCAGCCCATATTTCGCGATTTTCGTTGATAATTCTGCTTTTGACAGGCATTTATGTTCCGTGATCTTAGTTTTTAAGATACAAACAAATTTTCAATGGGCGACAAATCGGGACTTTGTGGCGGCCAATCCAATACCTCCACTGTGTTTTCCTCGAACCAACGCATTACAGCTCCCGATTTGTGGCAGGGCGCATTATCTTGCTGAAAAATGTATTGTGGAATATCCTGGTCAAATAGTTTTAGCACAGACGGTTCTAATACTTCCTTCAACATGGCTAAATAGCGTTGGCTATTCATCCGTCCATCGCACAGGTACACTTCTCCAACACCGTATGCAGACATACAACCCCAATCCATGATACTACCACCTCCAAATTTTACTGTGGGAATTATACATTGTGGTTCATAAGCTTCCCCTTGTCTACGCCGAACGTATAGCGTCCCAGGTAGTCCCCAAAGCTGCCAGGCAAAAGAAGAAAGTTAGCACTTAGACAGGATTAATTTTGTTTAATGTTACATGTAGACTGAATTGCATACAACGATAAGAATATTAGTCATGAAGATGTAGTTACATACCTCGATATTCGATTCATCAGACCAAAGAATCTTCGACCACTTCTCGATTGTCCAATTTTCATGTTGTTTAGCCCATAAATACCGCTTCTTTTTATGAGCGTCAGTTAAAAGCGGTTTACGTCGCGCTTTACACCATCGTAAACCAACACGCTGGAGACGCCTTCTCACTGTTTGCGCAGAAACTGTTTCAGCTCACTGGCGAGCTGTTTCGACGATTTTTTCCTATCACCGAGAGCCAGTCTTTGTAAAATTCTGTCTTCTCTAATCGAGGTACAGGGTTTTCTGCCACTTTTTGGTCTGTTAACAAACGACCCACTCTCCTGATAGCGACTAATGGTTGTACGGACTGCACATCGCGAACATTTTTTTTTTAATTGCAGCTATTGATAAGTTCTGGGAATGCAGTAGCACTATTTGGGCGCGTTCCCCTACCGACAACTCGCGTGTTTTAGGCATTTTTCTTCAACAAATAACTGACACAACGTGAAAAAATAGGATAATCTAATTGATCTCTACCACAAACTCACAAACGCACGTTGCTCACACACTGCTAGAATGACACTAAATTTCTAAAATCCACAATTTCCCCTTTCCACCTATTCTTTTCAATAGGGGATTAACTAGGGTATTCAAAAACGCATTTCTGTAAATACCATTAACTATTTTTACGGTTAATTTCCGTCAGACTTGGATAATACCGAGAATAAGGGTTTTTACCTGGGGTGTCTAATACATCTGAGCATGGTTGTATTCATGAACAATTGTTAAAACTATATAAGGACCGTTTACCTTTAGTTAAAACAGTAGAAAGATGGGTTGCTAAATCTAAACGTTATCGAACAAGTGTTGAAAACGATCCACGTGAAAGACGTCTAAAAAGTACATTAGCACCAGAAATCGTAGCAAAAATACAGAATATACTTTTGGAAGATCGACGACTAACCGAGAGAAATTTAATAGAAGCCCTAGGCATCTCATTAAATATGAGCAATATTTTGGCTGAAGTTTTGAGTTTCAGAAAGCTGTGTGTAAAATGGGTGCCGCATTCGTTAATAATGGAACAAAACATTCGAACGCGACTTTCTCAGCAACATTTGAAGGGTTTTAGAAAGAATAAAAACGATTTTGTGCGTCGTTTCATCACTATGGATGAGACTTTGGTCTACCATCATGATTTTCAATAAACACAAAAGTCTAAGCAATGGTGTGAACCCGATACTTCTACTCCAAAGCCAGTTAGGGTCCAGAAATCGGCCAAGATGTTGGCATCAGTTTTTTGGGATGCAAAAGGAATTTCGTCCATGAATTACCTCCAAACTGATAAAACAATAAACTCAGATTATTATTGTAACATTATGGTCCAGGTAGGTGAAAAAATTCGTTAGAAAAAAACCTGGTTACAGAAGAAAAAAATCATTTTTCATCAAGACAACGCACTCTCTCACGCAGCTCAAAAAGCTATTACAGAAATCAGCGAATTAAAGTACGAATTGTTTCAACATCCGTCCTATTCGCCAGATTTAGCTCCCTTTGACTTCTGGCTGTTCTCACATCTGAAAAAATTCATGCATGAAAAACGATTTTCATCCAACGAAGAGGCAATAGCAGCCGTGGAAGCGTATGTCAACAATCCTCTGGACTCTCACTTCAGGGATGGAATCCATAATTTAGAAGTGTATTAAAGTTCAGGGAGGTTATATCGGATAATAAAATGTATTTCAAACTATAAAATTGTGTTTTTCTTATCGAACGACAAAACTTATTGAACAACCTGGTATTACTGTTAATGGATTAGTTAAAGTATATTTGGATTATTATAGATAAATATGATGAATTATTGCACTGATAAAAGGGTAATACATATATCTAAATATAAATTCATTAATTACAGGACTATTCTTGATAATTTATTAACACTGACTTGTGTTATAAATACATAAAATAAATTATACTGAAGGCGAAATAAATTGCTAGTATCACAGTATATTTTGATTAAATGATATCAACAATAGTGCTAAAATGTTGCACAGTCACCAATCAAAAATGAATATCCAATTCTAAATTCAAAAGATGTAAGGATTTTCACTCTTTTTGCGACGACCTACTTATTTATGCGAAGCCGGATTTCTAGCCATCGCCGTAATAAAACATAATTATCGTTCAAAATCGATGTGGAGGGAGAAATGAGAGTGGCAGTGTCAAACTTTATTCCGTGTATTGAAAAACTATCTGACGTTCAACAAGCTCACCCGCCACATTAACTTCTTGCCATTTATTTCATATTTTTTTGTATTTTAGTTTGATGGTTCTTGTAATTCATTTTTATAAATGTGAGCTTCACAGTGTGAGGTTTTTCTTAACAGTGCCTGATTTATGTCAATGTAGGACGCCAAGACAAAATACTAAACCCGTAAATGCGCTGAGGACTGATAAAGTGTTTGAACCACTGACGTATGTAATTCTAAAGTAGGAAAACGATTTAGAAATTTATTTGTGACCGTTGTAGTTAACAATCCACCTTTGCGGGGCATCTTTGCATCATTGACAAGATGCAAGCTATGTCTGTACGCGTTTGCTCTCCATTGGTTCTTGTCGCTGGTTGCCTGGAGAATTGTTCAACTTTAATCATAAAATACTTATCACACTAGCTTTTTAGTTCCCTCTTCGCTTCACTTGTCGTTTCCTAAACTGGTCTTCAGCTAGGCCTGTGTTTGACACTCGTTTAATATACTATTATAATAAAATATATGAAATTTTGTAAAACAGTGATTTCTTTGGATAGTGACGTAAGAGTATTGTTTCAGATTATTCACTATCGTTATTAAAAAGATGGAAACAAATTTACTTACAAAAGGTTCATTCCATATACCAATAAGATTAACGTGATTGTTCCTTTTTATCCTTGCATTAATCGTAAGGCGTAAGACAGACGTCATTTATTAGATTAGGTTTTATAATAAAATTACAGTATCTAATCATTGAATCTACTTTATAATTTTGTAAATGAAATTTGAAAATAAAATCGAATAAATAAATAGAATGAATACGGTGAATAGTTGATGGTTAAAATGCCATTTGTAGTTAAAAAATCAAGTAATAAGCGTGGAGCTATGAGATGGTGCATTATCATGTAACAAATGCCACCTACCATTTTCATGATATTGAGGGCGCACACCACGACTACGCACCAAGAGACGCTTCATTACACCAAGATAATATGCCTTGACTGTTTGACTAGTTGGTACAAACTCTTTGTGCACTATGCCTTTCGAATCATACAAACATATCAACATTGTCTTCACTTTTGACTTCTCCAAACGGCCTTTTTTTCAATCTTTCTTCACTTGGATGCTTCCATTCAGAGCTTGGACGCCTGGTTTTCGTTCTTTTTTGAGTCTTTATCAAGTCTGTACAATGTTGAATTCAGTTAGCTTGTGTGGTATAAACCTTGCATAAGTCCCAAATGCTGTGTCAAAATGCGATGAATTGAATCTTATAAATATTTAATTCCATTTCCACGTATCGCAATGGGTATTTCGGTTCATTTCTGATAAATTCATGAACAAGTTCGATGTTACTTTCCGTAACCACAGATTTTTTTGCACTAGGATGTTATGTCCATACGACCCTCTTTAAATCGTTTATACCACTCATACATACTCGTACGTGATAAACACCCATCACCATACACTTGTTTTATCGAATTGGACATTTCAGGAAACGATTTACCGAGTTTAAAACAGAACTTGATATTTGCTCTTTGTTCAAAATTAATTTTTCGACCAATGCCAAGCACATACTGTTACTTTATGCGCAATTTCTCTGCTTCTAATCCTGCAAATGTCATAATATTTTGACATAATATTGGCGAAAGATCTACCATACCGACACATATTTTTTTAATAGATGGCGCCACTAAAAATTTCTATTTTAAAAAAGTTCGGTTTTCTCTGCGACAGACTGTACATGTTACATAACGTCCAATGAAACCATCAACAAAGATATGTATTGCCATAATGTCCAAATTTGGGTAATCGAAAAAGGATCGTCACATCAATTCAAACTCCACGAAAGCTGAAGGAATTAAACCTAAATATTTTTATTTATACTGCTTATTCTTTTGATCTGACGCCATCAGATTTTTACCCTTATCTTCTTTAAAAAGTATTTTAATTGGATGAAGTTGTATACAAGAAATTTAGACATCAAGAAAAAGTTCTCTTTGGATAGTACACCAAAAGGCTCTATTATAATGTAATTGGTGGCATCATTTGTTAGCGTAAAATTAATTTATGAACCTTTCTAAATAAGTGCAAAAGTTCTATAACACTCTGTTCACTACAAGAACATTGAATTACGTTCAGCTTTGCGTTAAAAACGGTAAAAGTACTAGACGAATGCTCCAAATGCCAAATGGAAATATGTGTGCAGTTGTTTAACATAAATACAAGTTTTTTGGTGACATTTACGATTCAGAGAATACAGAAAAGATATGAGAGGTCGTAACCATTCAGGTCGAATTCACCAACTGTCACTTTTTGACCATAAATTTTTTTCACTGATATATTTCCCATATTCACTTAATTTATCTTCGCACGTTTATACCGTATGTTTGTTAACATGCGGGTCACAGTCGATCAAACATTCATCGGCCGACTGTAAATCACGCTTCGTTCAGTGTTCACTTAATTTGTCTTCGTACCTTTATACCGTATGTTTTGTTAACAAGCGGGTCATAGGCGATCAAATATTTATTGGCCGACTGTAAATCACGCTTTGTTTAGTGTTCACTTATTTGTCTTCGTACCTTTATACCGTATGTTTTGTTAACAAGCGGGTCATAGGCGATCAAATATTCATCGGCCGACTGTAAGTGTCGCTTCGTTCCGCCTACAATGACCGCCTTGAGTATTAGCCACAGAGCAATTGTTTGATCATCAGAACTAAAGGGGAGGAGTAAGTATTCATGTACACGTCCTTAATGCACACAATATGATTGAGAGCTTACTCAGTGTTAGCGACAGTAACTAATATTCAATTGTGTTGAGTATTACAATGTAATACTCAACACAAACATTAATACAAATACTTTGTACAAATATTATGAAATCAGGTAACAACTCAATTTGTAGCACCAACGAGTAGATCGGGGCAGCCCTGTAGAAGACGGTTAAATTGAGCCGTTCAGATCTCGCATATCGATCCGCGAAAAAAAAATCGGATAAAGCAAACACTTTAATATTTATTCGATTGCCATGTTTTCAAAATATACTGTTTGTTTCAATAATAAAATACATCTACCTTTAAAGTTACCGTTTTTTGTATTGATAGCCATTTTTGTGCAAGATCCATATAATTTCCATTTATACATACAATTATAGTTAAAATCCCGTGTAGTAACTGGATTTTAATTATAGTTGTATTTATTAATATCATATTTCGTGAAAACAAATATGAACGGAAATAATTTATAAAACCGATTGTTCATCATTAATATGTTATCATAAGAATGTGTACTGGAACTGATATAAAATGATTTTCATACGGAAATAATTATTTACTGAAACAAAAAGTGTGTTGATAATAAAAATAAATGTATGAAATATACCATCCTTTCTAAAACAAATAACTTAAAAATTTTAAATTAAATATAGACATAAAATCCCGCAAAACTGATTCGAAATATCTACATTCTAAAAGTTTAGTAAAAAAAAGTAGCAGTAAGTCCTCAAAAAACCATCTTGTTGAAATAAACAATACTCTAAACCATATGTGGGCAACAACCGGCTCGCGGGCCGGATCCGGCCCTCTATAAGATTTGATCCGGCCCGTGAGATATTGTCGTATTATTTCATGTCTGATATCTATCGCTAAAAATTATGAACACTACTTTAAAATGCACTACTTTTAAACCTGACCCGCGAACGTATTTGCACATTAAAGTTTGGCCCACAACATGTCAAAGGTTGCTTATACCTGCTCTAAACTATCAAAAAAAAAATTGTTTGACATTCGCGAAAGTTTTGGCATTGACTTGATGACATATTTCTTCGAGTCGGTAACTTGCATTTCTTGGTCAATTATCAATATCATTATAAACATTATTTATTATTAAATAGTCCCAAAGTAAAACTTATTTGGGGCCAAGCAGTGGGACCATATGTTCCTATCCATCGATTTGGAAAGACGTTGTTTAATTAGTCACGAACATTATGTCTATTGTAAACAGAACACCCATCTTGTTGAAATCATATTATACTGATGTCAAAATGTGTTTAAACTACAGGAATAATTACATGTCTCAGCATGTGTAAATACTCATTGGCATTCAAATTCCCAGGAATAATTAATGGATATATTCTATCAGGAAGAATACTGCCCAAACATTAACTTTTTGAGGGTATTGCGTACGCAGGGGAACAATCAAGTGTTTGTTTTCTCTAGACCAATATCGCCCAATATTTCTATTATGACAACCATGCAAATAAAATGTATTTCGTTGCTAAAAAAATATTTCTTAGAAAATTTTGAATATTGTCATTTTAGGACGTATTTAGTAAGGTTTCACAAAACCGCATTTTATCCTCATAAATTTGTTGCGATGCCGTATTGATATGAATAATATTTATTTTTTTTAATATATTAAAAACAGTCGCATGACTAAAATATCTAATTCGGCGGCTATTTGACGTAACGATAACGTCAATTAAAAATCCGTTAATGCGCAAACACATATTTCTAGAAAATCATTTGTGTTTTCATTTAATTCAATATTTTCTGATAAACCACTGTTTACTTGGGGTGGTAAAATTAATTCATTGTTAGCATCAGGTTGTATTTCTACCTTACTATTTCGATTTGGTAAACGAGAGGTTTTTTTCTTTCAACGTGTTTACAATACAGTACCCTGAATTGTATTGATACTGGGAATAGGCTTATCAGGAAGAAGTTTCTGCAAATAAACCACGAATATTTCCAACAGAATTACTTTTATAAAATAATTTTACAATTTGCACGCACTCTTCGATCGTAAAATAATTCATTTTTATCAAAGTCCACTATACTTTTATGAAAACCGAAGTGTACTAAACGATAGCTTGCTATCTAATATGCCAGGCGATCGCTGCTGATGTAGTGGTATAAGCGTAGTGACTGGACTAACAGCCGAACAAGTGAATTTTATATCATTTACAGTTCGTTAACAAACAACTTGTATGTTATTCTTTGAACTGCATTTGACAATGAAGACCCTACATACACATATCAAATTGAAGGTAATTTTGATGGAGCCTGTGGTTGATTCACTTGATCACTGAAGGTTGATGTATAACCCCTTGCCACATTAATTTTTCGTATTCTGTATACGTACTTCGACAACTAAGTTGTCATCATCAGCAGATAATTAAAAAGTGTCGCACCTGGAAAACTACGGCGGAAAATACCGGTACGAAAACAAACTCCGTACGCGATCTGTACCATTGAGAACCAGAATGTACAACTTAGTTGTCGAAATACGTATACAGAATACGAAAATTAATGTGGCAAGGGGTTATATATCAATCTTCAGTGATCAAATATCAAACTGAAGATATTCGACGGTTAACGACGTGCAAATCTTTCTATTTCTGCTGAAGTTGAATATTTCGAATGAGCAAAATGATTTATGTCTATATTTATTAAGTATTTTTGTGTTTTTTAAGTATTTCAGTTACTTTGGAGATAGGCTATTCACAAACGGTTATTTTTTATGACTTATTGTTGCTTATTGAGAACTATGAAAATTATATATATTATATATTGCTGCAGGTTTGTGAATTCAATGAATATTGAAATGTCGCTAAACCGTTTGGCAAGCAAGTAGCATAAATTTGATCTTTCTTGATTCATTTTATGGCTTACATGTTCGATCTAAAGCTAGGCACTATATATACGAGGGTAGCTGTTTATATTTCGGGAATAGCAAACAAAAAAAAAATTTGTCGAAAATATTTTTATCGCATTTCAAAATATTCCCCTTAAAAATCAATGCACTTTTGCATTCGTTTAAACCAATCCGAAAACCATTTCTGCCACTGTGAAGGCGGTATCTCCACAATTTGAGTTTCGAATGCCTCAACCGCCTCTTCCGGCGATGAAAGCTGTTGACCACGAAGTTTATTCTTCACGCGTGGCAATAAAAAGAAATCACAGGGTGCTAGATCAGGACTGTACGGCGGATGTTTAGCCCGGTCAAATATTCAATTGTTTGAACCGACCTGTGAGAGCTCGCATTGTCATGGTGGAAAATGATCTGTCGTTTTCGGTTTGTTTTCCTTATTTCTTCAAAAATTTTTGGCAAACAAATAGTTGTGTACCATTCGGAATTGACCTTTCTACAACTCTCTAAAGGTAAAGTTGCATCGTGATCGGTTTTTCCAAAAAAAACAGACGACCATTTATTTTGATGTGCTTCGAGCGCGAACAACTTTTGTTGGTTTTGTTTCTTCTTCGAATACCCACATAGTCGACTATTGTTTACCATCGGGTTCATACGTATATATCTAAGATTCATCACCTATGACGACTTTATAAATGTTCTTTGAAGCACCGCCATTGTATTTTTTGTGCATCTCTTGGCACCAATCGACGCGAGTCCTTTTTTGAGCGGTTGTCACATTATTACCCAACGTGAACATAGCTCCTTAACGGCTAAATGTTCATGCTGGATCTTACGCACGCTGATGTTACTAATACCTAGAGATGCCTCGATCTCACGGTATGTCACATGACGGTCTTGCATTATCAATTCAGACACTGCATTAATGTTCTCCGACACCACAACATTTGTGGGACGACCTTCACGAAATTCATCGTCCAAAGAACGCCATCCAAGTTTGAATTCACTATAGCAACGATATACTGTAGCTTTTGATGATGTTTCATTACCATATAAAGAATCCAGCTCGTCGATGCATTCTTGTTGAGATAATCCACGCCGAATGTTATGAAAAATAATTGCACGAAAATGTTCGCCAGTTAATTCCATTTTTTCACTGACATAATGTTTTCAAGTTACTGTCAACAATAGAAATAGCGACCGGATAATAAAACTGTCAAGGAAAATATAATGCCGAAAATGACAAATTTCACAATGCAATTATCAGATCTGATTCAACACTAACAGTGTTGCCAGTTCCCGAAATATACACGGCTACCCTCATATGTAACTCTAGTTAACAATAATCGAAATTTAAGAAACTTATTTAAGCGTATTTCGATATAAAATAATTAAATAAATAAACAAATATGTATATTATTTATTGTATTTATATATGATTTTATTATGAGTATGACAAGAGTCAATTGATAATATTCAATTTGGTAATAAATTATATACTAGGTAAGTGAGTATATATTACCATTTATAATTTTTAATATATATATATATATATATTTATATATTTATATATTTATATATAGTACTTCTGAGGCAAATTATAAAACTTATTTAATAATTGTAAATTAGTTGAAGAATATTTTTTGAGCTGTCTCGTAATTTGCAAGTTAATTGTTCTTGAAGCAAACACATATTATGTGATTATAAATTGTAAACGTTAACAATTTTTATGCAGTTTTAAGTATGCCTACATTATTAACTCATCTACAGCATTAGTTAATTATTTCTTCTTTGTGTACTTCTAAATTGCAACCTATTTCACATGACTTTCTATTGCTCATTTTTTCTTTGTTTCGTGTGTTCGTTTTTGTAATAAGCTATTCTTTAATATTATGTAATAATTACATATATACAGTTGTGTACAAAATAATTACTATATTCAGTTTATATATTTGATTGTCCTTCTAAGTAGTTGCATATTTCACTGACAGATGGCTTTATGTATTTGAAGTGTTAAGGTCATATTGAAGTTTTGTAGTTGGTACTTCGATTGCCATTTGGTAAACAATTTGGTTGGTTGAAAAATGAAAAATTAAAACACGCAGTTTCCTCATATTTTACTTTTTTACTTCTTCAAGGGAAAATGCATAATAAACGCTTACTTCGTATGGTGACGAAGTCTTAAAAGAACTATAAAGTAGGGTTTTTAAATTTCGTTCTTGCAATTTTCAAAGGTGTACAATTCTTGTTGTTCATCTGAAATTATTGTCATAACGCCTGCGATTGTAGAGGAAGCTCAATGCATCATCTACATGCACTGAAAAGCTTTTGAAATGACTTGACGATTTCGTGAATTTTTGAAAATGTACTTACAACCCATTAATATCAGAAGTTTGCTTATGAAACGTAACTGAAATGGTCTATTTTTGAAATGATTGATAACCAGTGATAAAGAATGGGTTATTTACAAGGATCTGAATTTAAAAAATCATTGAGGAAACAAGAATAAACAACATACTAAGTTTTGCAAAGGATCTGTCTATTTTGTAAGTTTACCACATAGTTAAATGATTAATTCAATTCTTATCATTCAAAAAGTAACTTAGTTGAACTAATTTAAGAAAAACGACTAGAATTGATAAATCGATATTGTTTGTGTTCCACTTGGAAAAAGTTATTGAAACATTATATAGTCATAGTCCTGAACTCACATTACTATTTATTTCGTTCCTTGTAAAATTTCTCGTATCGTAAAAATTTCAATAATGATGATATCAAATTGTATTTGCTGCATGTTTATCCCAGTATAGTCATTATCGCCACAAGGAAAATTGATATTTGATATATAACTGCAATAAAAAGCATATTCTTATAAACTATTTTATTAAAAAACATGGATATATAAAGTATCTTCATATTTCGTATGCTCCACTTTTGGGAGAAGCAATTCTTTTTGGCTTACTACCAATTGCCGCAATGATAATAAAAAACCAGTGTCATCACTTGATTTTATTTTGATCACTGTTTTGCCAAACGTCTCTAAAGTTCTCCATCAAATCTTGATTTTTGGTGGGGTCTCGTGATGCAATATTTTTTAATGAATTCAGAGATTTTTTAATAGTATTCCATATCTGGAGAATTTCTAGGTCAATTCAATAACTGTATTTTATATTTGTATTTCACTATATCTTCTATGGCAGGATCTATTGTCTTTTGTTTCCATACAATGTAAGGTGCTAAACACTCATTTATGACTTTTTTATATTGACTTTGATTCATCATACCTTCGGCAAGGTAAAGTGGTCCTGGGCTCTCTGCTATGATACATGACCATATTATCACGGAACGCGATGTTTCATTGTTTTTGCGGTACATCCTTCTTTGAAACGTTCAGATAGTAACCTTAGCAGAGAGCGAAGAAATTCAAATTTTGCAATAATTTTAGTATTGATGCTTTTCCAAATAGTTTGCTGTGTAATCTGTTTGTTTGTTTGTTTTTTTTTTACAAACATCTTCGAACAGTTTATCTTGATATGATGATGTGCCCTTACAGGGAATATTTTGTTTGACTAATTTTTTTCTAGATTTATAGACGCTGTTTCTTATTTTTTTTTTATGAGAGATACATCACTTGTTTTATCCATGTCGGAATTAAATCTCGAAAAAAATTTAATTGCAAAATAGAAACAAAACACTAGAATATATTTGAAATAACACATAATAAGGTTTATTTTAATATCACTGCACATAGCTGTAACTCGAACAGGAAGAGAGATAAACTGAACTATTTTTACCAAAGTAATGCGGTGGGTAGTGTCGGGAGCAGGTAACTCTAACATTACAATACCATTACGACCAATTAGGGTAGTCATAAATCAGATAATGACAAAATGCAGTACATAAAGACGATAAATACTTAGAAATAAATTGTAAACAAAAGAAAACAATACTTGAGCTTTGCTGTTTAATGCTTTAATGGCGTCGTATTTAGATAATAAGGCTGATGATAGTCTTTTTCAAACTCATTGAATATGTAAATTTTTGTCATTCCAAAGATTTTAGTAAAAATAATTATGTAAATTAGATATCTAAGGGGCAAAAATTCAAGTAATGTGTGTAGTTCCCAATACTATCTGATCAAATAAGTACAAAAAAATAAAATTCATCAGAAAAGTGCGTGGTAATGGTATATCTTAATCGATTTATTTAAAGTCCTTTTGTCTGTTCAGTGAAGATGAATAAAAATAATTAAAAAATGATAGAAAAAAAACTTCAAAAATAAAAGATAAGATATTGCTTCGAGCGATAAAGACATTTTATAATCTGTATTAACACGATTATGCAATTAAATCTTAATGTTAGTACTTCAACAGCTTGCAGAAAGTTAATAGCTGCAAGTTTACGTTCAAAAGCACCACATAAAACATCGCTTCTTATGAAACAGCATGTTTGAAAGCGATTGACTTTCCCAAAACGAACACGAAGGTTGGCCGTTTTTTAAATAGGCGAACATATTATGGAGCAATAAAAGCAAAATAAGCAAATATTTAGTAAAGTAATATTGATAAATAATACGTGCATCGCCCTATGAATAGGGAGTTCTAAACTAAGTAAAAAAAGAAAATGATGAAACACGAAGGTAATGTTTTAATATTACGTACACGTTTTTCTTAGAATTATGTAGATACGGATACTTATTAAAAGTATGTACAAGTAGGAATATGATGTTAGGGTCTGTTCGAAACGTCCAAAGTTCAATTTCGGTCAAAATTCGTGGCCGAATCTTAAAAAACTATTGAAAATGCAAAACCATCAAATTTAGAACAGTAGAAAGATGGGTTGCTAAATCTAAACGTTATCGAACAAGTCTTGAAGACGATCCACGCGAAGGACGTCCAAAAAGTGCATCAACACCAGAAATCGTAGCAAAAATACAGGATATGGTTTTGGAAAATCGTCGATTAACCGAGAGAGATTTAGTAGAAGTTCCAAGCATTTAGTTAGGCAGTGTGAGCAATATTTTTCTAAAGTTTAGGGTTTCAGGAAGCTGTGTGCAAAATGGGTGCCGCATTCGTTAACAAATGTAACAAAGACACATTCAAATGCGACTTCCTCAGCAACATTTGGAGCGTTTCAGAAAGAATAAAACGATTTTGTGCGTCGTTTCATCGCTATGTATGAGACTTTGGTCTACCACCATGATCTCCAAACAAAACAAGAGCATAAGGAGTGCTGTGAACCTGGTACTTCGCCTTCGAAGCGAGTTAAAGTCCAGATATCGCCCAAGAATGTTTTTTGGAATGCATAAGGAATTCGATTCGTGGATTACCTTCAGATTGGTAAAACGAAAAACTCAGATTATCATTGTAACCTTTTGGATGAGCTGTATGTAAAAATTCGTGAGAAAAGACCTGGTTTACACAAGAAAAAAATCATTTTTCATCAAGACAATGCACTCTCTCACATAGCTCATAGCCCTATTCACTAAATTTAACTCCCTCTGAGTTCTGACTTTGTGTCTTCACATCTCAAAAAATTCTTGCGTGGAAAACGATTTTCATCGGACGAAGAGTTAATAGCAGTTGTGGAAGCGTAGTTTGACAGTCTTGCGAATTCTCACTTTGGAGATGGAATCCATAAATTAGAAGGTCACTAGAACAAGTGTACTGAATTTCAGGGAGGTTGTATTGGATAATAAAATGTGTTTCAAACCATAAAATCGTATTTTTCTTATCGAACGACAACACTTATGGAACAACCTGGTATGTATGTATTATCAATTTGTCTAAATAATTATATACTCTGCATGTAAAGCTGCGAACAAGTAATTAATCGTTCACCTATCTAAGTTCTAGGAGAAGATGGCTGCGATACTACTCTTGATGTTTTCACTGACCTATGATAATGATATATTTTCTCGGGTTCCAGGCCGCGTTTTGAGAAGGATCGTTAACGTATGAATAAGCACTACTTACTAGACATACATCAACTTTAGCAAACGACAGACCAGCTACAGAAGATGGTGAGTGCGATATCTTAATGAAATGTCGAAAGAACCAAACTTACACGCGACCTAAAACCTGATAAAATATACCTTCATATATTTACACATGCAGACATCTCCAGTAACAAAGAGCGAAATCCATTCTTACGTTTTAGGACTAATGTTTTCAATTTTATTCCGAACTTCTGCCTGTAGTTCTTCGACGTTATGAAGTCTATTATGATTCAGCATCCAAATAAGTAGAAATTCAGCGAAGTTAGACCAGGTAATCTAGGGAAGCATTTTCCACTATTTATTAATCTTCAAGGAAAACAGTTTTTTAAATATTGTAATGTACTAGCAGCTGTATGGACAGTGCCTCCGTTTTAGTGAAAATATACTTGTAACAATTCACCTTCGTTTAATTGATTTAAAAAGAAATTCAAGAGTATTTCTCTAATAGCATTGAAAAAATAAAGACCAATAAGTCGTCGAAATACTGTCACCTACTCACATAATCTTAAGAGAGTGTACGCTAATTACATGAAAGTACGTGGATTCTCTGTCAACCAAATTAGATAAGTTCGTGAGCCTATAGATACGTAAAACCAAGCTGCGTTTGAGAAGAAAGTCTTTTTCATTGCATCATCATCATTAATGATACTAAAAATAGCACTTACAATATTGTATTTATGCATTAAAATCTCGTGAAAGTAGCTGATGAACCGCACTTATTTTATATGGTAACAATGTCTATATAATAATCCTGCAAAAAAGAAAGTTCATACATGTTTGCTGAGAGACTCATCAAAAAGACTTATTTGTTGCCGTATATTTTCCTCAATTGCCGAAGTTACAGTTTTGCTTCTACCTGGAGATTTTCCTTTCGAAATATTTCCGGAATCAAAACAACTTTGATATTACTTAAATATATTAAACAGCACATCGTCTGAAAACATAAATATATTATTCACAACAAAACTCGTTGAATATATCCATGAACCATTTTCATTCTGTTTGCCGCTACGGAAATACACAATAATAATGAAAGTGCCTTGTTCCACAGTAAATACTATTCTCGCTGGTCCTAGTAAATGGTGTTTTTTTTGGAGGCGGAGAATTTTAAATTTAAATAAAACACAGAAAAATGTTTTTAATATACATGGAATTGGCTTTATTTAAAAGATAATTTTAGGCATTAGTGTTTGAATATGATTTCGGGCACGTGGTCGCCGCTGTTGGCGCGTACATGAAGTCATCTGGAGGTCCAATTTTCACACACTCTTCGCAGTAAAACAGGCGGTATTTCGGCAATAACGCGTCGACTTCCTAGTGCTCAATTGTTTCAGGTTTATCGGCGTAGACATGCGACTTTACATATCCCCCAGAGAAAATAATCTAATGGCGTTAAATCGCACAAACGAGGTAGCCAGTTAACAGGTCCATTTCGTGAAATTAATCGTCCGTCAAATGTTTCTTTCAGTAAATTAAATGTATCGCGCGCTGTGTGGCATGTGGCGTCGTCTCGCTGAAACCACCTGTTTGCAACATTAATGTCTTGAAATTGAGGCACGAAAAAGTTAGTAATTATGTGTCTGTACCGCTCACCGTTGACTGTAACGTTCTGACCATCATCATTTTTTGAAGACATGGGCCAATGATTCCACCGACCCAAAAAGCGCACCAAACGGTGACTTTTTCTGGATGTAATGATGTTTCAACAATAACTTGTGGATTATCATCGCTCCAAATGCGACAATTCTGCTTATCGACAAAGCCATTAAACCAAAAGCGTCCTTCATCAATCAACATTTTTTCAATTTTCAAATGAAATTGTGGATCAGTAGCAATGTTTCCTTCGGCCCATTCACCAAATGCACGGCGCCGGCGATGATCGTGTGGCTTCAATTCCTGTACAAGTTGAATATTGTAAGTACGTAAACTAAGTTCTTTACGCAAAATTTTCCATGAAGTGAATGGACACAAGTTTAATTGCTGAGCACGATGACGAATTGACGCATTTGGATCATCATCAACATTACGCTGCACACAATCAATCCCTTGTTTCGTGCGCACTGTACAACGTCTTTCGGGATGCGTATTATCGTTTAGAGTAAACGTATTGTGAAAACGATCCATAATTTCTCGAATTAATCGCTCTGATGGACGATTATGAGCATCATAAAATGCACGTAATGCCGGATGAGTTTCTCGAATTGAACCATGTTTTTCAAAATAAATTTGAACAATTTGCAAACGTTGCTCCGGCGTGAGTCTATTCATGATGAATTGTCAAACCAAACTAACTCCAAACCCAGCAAGAACTGTCAAATCGACTGTCACAGAAAACAGTATTGCCAATTTAATGTTCTCCGCCTCCAAAAAAAAAAAACACTTTACTAAAGAAGTACTATTGTTTGTAATGTATAGATACTAATAGTAATACGAAATTATAAAATAAAATTAATAACACGAATAAACTCTTAAAAGTACTCACACGTCAATGTTAATCATAAAATTATGAAAACTTTTTGCCAGTAAAATAGTGGCAAACTTAATTGAAAATTTTCGGCTTCCTAAATGTCAAATTAATCAATCATTTTTGATCTGACTGTATTTTGTACATAACTGTATGTACTTTTACATTAGTTTACATCTATATTAGCAGATGTGAAACATTGCTTTAAAACTTAAATATATAATAACCAATAATAGAATGTGTTACATATCAATATGTAACACATTTTATTTTTAAAATCGCAGACACTGCAAATTCAAAAGAAATAATGTTTGAACGTGATTGTTGTCAAGTAATTCATAATATATTTTCTGCATAACGGTGTATGGGTCGTAAAGATAAGATCTGTATGAATCATGGCTGTTGCAATACTTATTGTGATTTCAAACATATTGATTAAATCAGTATCATCTGAATGAGAAAGAATACATTTTTCGCTTTATTGAAATGGTAAATAATTCTTTTTTAAATTTAAATTTTCATTCGTATATTCAAAAGCTATAGATACATAACAATTTGTCTAATGGAAGTGTTCTAAATTATAGCTATACATTTTATAATATAAAGCGTTTAAATGTACCTATGTATGTATGTACACTACCGCTCACGGAAGTATGGACAGCAACTACAACAAGCAACAAGAGAAAAAAATAAAAAGTATCAACGAAATTGAACAAAAAATAATATTTATTGATTCTTTATATAATAAAAATAAAAATTACAATTCATTAAACTTATTCCTAATGTACTTATATATTATACTAAATATACTTTCTTTTCATTGAAGAAATCACCGTTCGCGGCGATCACAGCTTTTGTTATTCGATATACATCTGTTGTATGTTATTCCATTTTTTTTGTAAGATATTCCAAAGCTTTTCCTTCGATGTCGGACATTCCTTTCTAACTCTTCTATCGAGTTCATCACATAATAATTCAATGGGGTTGAGGTCCGGAATCTGAGAGTTGTCATTACTTTCAAAATATTTTCATTTTTCTCCGCCTCAAGGTAATTTTTACACAACAACGACGTGTGTTTGTGGTCATTGTCATACATAAATTCAAAATTATTACCAATTAAGCACAGGCCTGACGGTAAAACGTGATTTTCCAAAATTTCTCGGCAATTCTCCTTTCTCATAATACCATCTATTTTTATCAAATCTCCCATTCCGGTTAATGAAAAACAGTCCCAGACTAAATCAGAACCACCCCAATGTTTCACCGTTGGAGCTCTGCAATCATCGTCTGATGAAAATTCTTTTCTTTTGCCCCAACACTTCAAATTTAGATTCGTCACTCCACAGTATATTCTTCCACTCTTCGATTATCAAATTACGGTGTAATCTTGCCCATTGAAGTCGTTTCTGCTTATTTCCACGTCGTAATAATGGTTTCCGTGAGGCAACGCGACCGTGTAAATTTGCTTCCAGTAATCATCGTTTCACAGTACTCACAGAAATTTTTTTTAGCACGGCCCTGATTAAATTCGGCTGTTATTTCAGGTGCCGTTAATTTTCTATTTCTTTTGCTAATTAATTTAATTCTTTGGTCGGCAGCTTTGGAAGTACCTCTCGATGATCGCGGCCGATTACGGTCTTCCAAACTGTCAGTTTCTTGAAACCGACGAATTGCGAGATTCACTGTCGATTTTTTCACTTTTAATTTTTCGCCAATACCACGAACTGAATATCCCTCACGAAGCAAAGTAAGTATCGCTGATCGTGTTCTACTATCAAGCGGCTTTCTCCGTGGCATTTTGTAAACAGAAATTATACTATTCGCTTACAAAATAGACAACTTCACACAAGCACGTTCAGTGATCTACTGATGAGCACAAGGAGGTAATAATAGGATAACCGATTCATTTCAGATAAATTTCTAGACTTTAGTCCCTTCTCAATGACCGTACCACTAATCCTGATTATATTTAGTTGGAATTATCGTACAATGCTATTGAGATGCAATATTAGGTAATTATAGTTATTGTTAGATGAAATTGTTTCTATCATATTATTTGGAGAATATATACAAATACAATGCCTATTTGAATTATAAATCTTCTTAAGAATAAGGTATAATAATACTATCGCTATTTATTGACATTAATAATAATAATAATTTTTATAATCGTTACATAAAATTTAATCAAGTGTCCATACTTCCATGAGCGGGAGTACATATATGTATGTAGTAATAATGTACGAGGTGTATTCAATTTCTAACTCTCCTAATATGAAAATAAAATAATTTCTCTGTAGATTCACACGTTTTTTCACAACGTCGACGCCATGATATCATAGCCATCGAGAACGCGTCCTTTTCATTAGAAAACTGCTGATGTTTCCATCATTGGAAAAAGATTAAAATTCCTAAGCGTAAAATCGGAGAAGTAGGAAGCATGACTCCATTTCAATGTTGTGACAAAGAAACTGCAGAATTAGAAACGCCCGATATATAGGAATGATGTTTTGGAAAAGCTCTTATCCAGCACAATTTGGTCGTTTCCCTTGCAATGCTTAAAGGAACTCCTTAAAACATGTTCATTGAATGCAACCACCAGCATGCCCTTTTAAACACAATGAGGATTACGCCTTCGCTGTACTAAAATTAAGTAATAAACACTTAATCATTAGATCAAAGATTTAGAATATTATGCGAGTTAAAGTATTAAGTGGTTAAAGGTGGTTTAACGTAAGTAAGTGTATGGTTTTTACTCAATAACAAAACTAATTATTAAATTTTTTTCAAAACTTTCTCATTAGGGTGCGTGATTAAAATCATGAACTGACGAATATACACATCAAGTGCAAGACAAATGTGCCAATTAGAAATTTTGCGAAAAAACTAAAGCAAAATTAAGAAGGATTACATTATTATTATTAATTTCAAAGCCAACATTGTTAATAAAATTATCAGATCTGCAAGAAACTATTGTAATTCATAAACAAAAAAATAAATAAAATAAATATATGAAGCTGAATTTGTTCTTTTAGTGTAGTATTTTTCGAAACAAGATATTAGAGAGCGTAACACTTTAGAGATCGTGCACCATTGTCCTGACCTTGTTGCTGCTTCACTTTTTGAACAGATGAGTGGTTCAAGCGGATTTGTTTTTGATGATATAAAATTTGGAAAATGTTCTTCGATAAGTTACAAAATTTTTATTCGACGTTAGCCGGAAGTTCTTAAATCTACTGATTGGAGTGGGACAAATCATGATTGACAATATCTGGTAATTAAATTAGCTCAGGTCTCACTTATGATGGATAGCACGACCTCTAAAGTGCTAAATAAATTTTACTTGTATAAATGTATTATACAACACCTTTACTTTGCTAAAATTTAGCAAGTGCAAGTAAATATTATGAGTTTGGTAAGGGATTGGCGACCACGACCCCGAAACCGAAAGGTGAACGATTGGTATAATGCGTTTATACAAGTAAAGTTTATTCAAAATTGTTAGAATCCTCGAAGTGTGTTTCTGATAACGTATTTATTGTTTTTTTTATACTTTTATAAATTTATGCGTCACGGGAAGGACGAAAAATATTAGAGATAGTGAAAAAATTAGAATACAAATTTGATTAGGGATTGACTTGAATTTTTAAACCGAAATTGCTAGAAAAGTAAAAGTTTCACGCCTAACAGTGGAAAGAATTGCAACACTTATCAAAGAAAATTTGCCCTCAACATCAAGCGATCGACCACGCAAAATCACCGAAAGGCAAGTTAAAAAAATTGCTTTGCAAAATAGACAAGCAACCATCAGAGAGTTGCTACATCTTCCGCAGTTCTTTAACATAAATGTATCGGAGTGGACCTTGCGAATTCGATTATACGCTGCTAAATTAAAATGTTGCCCATCGGCGCGTAAAAAATGCGTATAACCGAAAGAAGGAAGAGAAAAACGCGTGCACTGAGCCAAGATGCATCAACATTTTACTGCTGGAGAATGGAGAAAGGTCTTTATATAAAATTAAATCGCAAACAAATGTTTTCTTATATTACGTGTTAGTTACTGTTATTTTTCAATCGCAGGTCATATTCTGTGACGGGTCACGACTCGAAGCGGTTACAGAATCCATCAAAATTGTGAAACGAACAGCTTCGGAACGTTATAGAAAGCAATATGTAGCGAAGTGTAAAACTTCTCCCCGATGTGTTGGTATGGTGATGCATTACTGGGGTAGAAAGAGCCTTTATACTTTGCCGAAAGGGCAATGAATATCAATACAAAGATGTAATAGAAATTGTTCTGGTACTCTTTATTGCTTCACTATACGTAAAGGAAAATCCTGCCATGTTTATGCAAAATGGAGTTCCTGTTCAGAATGTTTTTCGCTATTTAGGTATACTACAGTATTGCCCTGACCTGGCTTGGAAAGTTACCGGGCCTCAAACCTATTGAGAATGTTTGAACTGTTCTTAAATATATCGTTAACTCGGTCCCAGATCCCAATTTATGCGCTTTAGAAAAAATATCGAAAAAACCTGGAAAAAAAATAGTTCCAAGATGCTGAAAAAGTTTGTATCGACAGCATGCCGAAGCGAATTCAAACCCTCGTTGAAGTTAATGGAGGTTTGGTCAAGCATTGAAACAAATACGTCCCATAGTTATAAATATGTGTTCACATCTAGCATGTGTAATATAGAAGTATACGCTTTAAATTTCATATATTTGGATTTTATTTCGTTAAAACTCCAAAATTGTAGGGTGGGCTAATTTAGTTATCAGGTAGTGTATAATACAATAACATAAAATTCAAAAGAAGTCGGCGTAGTATTAGGTGTTGTCGGGGTAGTATTAGGTGTTGCACTATTTTGTTGAAAATGTCCCAGATGTAATTCATCATCATGTAACTGTGCAATGAATCCTTGCCTTCTGCAGTAATTGTAGCATGGTAAAATCTAAGCTAGCTTCATTGTGATAATACCATCCTGAGTAAATTAAAATCATATGCTACTCTAAATAAGAATTTTATTGAAAGCATATATACGAGGGGATACTCAAAAGTAACCGGAACGGTAGCGCTGCTCTACGTGCGCGTGAAGCAATTTGTTTTACGTTCGGTGCAGTCGGTTTTTTCACTGAATAAGGTTGTGTCTTGTTACAGTGCATTTTTTTTTGTAAAAGCATTTTCATTTGCTCGTCTTTTTTTTGCAATGTCGGACTTAAGTGAATAGCGTGCCGCCCGGTCAGACAGTTTATCGGGCATTCTATCTGAAGGTTCTGAGGAGACTGTGGAACAGTGTGCAATGAAAGAGGTCCGATTTGTGGCAGACGGGGTAATGGTTTTTCCACCACGATAATGCACCTGCTCCCACAGCATTATCGGTCCTTCGTCCTACGCTCCCTACTCACTTGATCTTGCTCCGACTTTTTTCTGTTTCCACGAATGAACAGGAACATGAAAGAACATCGTTTTAACGACGTGGAAAAGGTGAAGAAAAAAATGACATAGCAGCTCGCAGCCATACCGAAAAACGAGTTCGAACAATGTTTCCAACAATGGAGTCATCGATTAGACAACTATATAAAGTTAAATGGAGATTATATTTAAAAAGTTAAAGTTGTTTTGTAAAAAAAAATAAAGTACAGGTTTCTATAGAGAAATTCCGGCTTTTTTTGGATACCCCTCGTAGGTATATTTATGTATTTACACACTTTTATTAGTAAACTAAAAATTAAATATTTTTTGTGTTGCATTAGCTCATTTGTCTTTAAATAATGTGTAATTGTTTAAATTTCCAATTAACTCTCTGTTGTAGACATTAATCATGCAAATATTTACCTAGTTGAGCTTTACAATTAACAATGTGTCGCAAACTATATGTATTTACATCGTATATAGGTCAAGGATTCATTAGTTCTGCTCTCTATAATTTCGCTCAATCACTCCCCTGTATACGAGTTTATAAAACTCAAACCGGGCTTCCTTAATGCTGGATAATCGGTACAGAATTAACGAAACGTATTTCATTGAAAATATACAAAACTTTCCTTCTCGACCTTGTCACGAAATCCAATACACACTGTTTGGACAACAGAAGAGAACCATATTCAATGCAACTATTATGTAACATATTAATTACATGTGTACATGTTGTTGAGTGTCCCGAAACGTCAGGATATTGTTCTACTTAGAATAGTTAAAATAAAGATTTTAATAGTGATAAAATGTTTGCTTATTTGTGAAAATTACCCGAAGAAAGAGTACAGAACTGGCCGTGAAGGCATTTTGAATATAAATTGTAGGAAATAATACATCAGATAAAAGATTTACAGAATAGCGATTATTTATTCTCAAGTTTAAATTTGTCGTAGAATAACTATTACTCGTTACAAAAACTAGAGTACTTATCAAGTTGTTGTTGACTTTTACATTTAAATTATACACGCGACTTGTCGCCCGGAGACAATCTGCAACGCATGTCACTTGCAACTTACATTTCCCAAAGCAGTTTCAAGTATATTGTTATATTAGGAGGACATTGTGTTAATTTATAAATTGATTATTAAACTGGTTAATAAAAGAAAAAATCTAAAATTCCATTTCGTAGTTGTGTGAATATTTCCTTTAAATTATACGAGGAACATTCTGAAAATTCCTGGAATATATGGAAATTATGTAAGCTATACCGCTCAAACAATTAATGGATATATCATAAAATGATAATAAATTTAAAAAAAGTTGATATAACATTATTTTTAGTTTCAGCAATATTTGTAAGCAAGTATCTGAACACATTATTATATTTTAACTTATTTGAACAAATTCTAGTATGACTCTAGTTGAGAGAATGTAAACTGTTGCATTTTTAGTGTAGAAAAAATATAGTAATAATCAATTTTTCTAGTAGAAGCATTATTACAATAATTCTTGCAAAATATATACCAAAGTCTATGATCCCCATGAACATCTAAAAACGTTTGGACATGGACCGGGTTAACATGTCAACGTTCCTTGGTGAACCATATTTCATTGCTCCCTGACAGTGATTCTCAATACTTAATGTTAAAAGTAATAAGATCATTGCATGTATGCTGTTCTGTAGAACATAAATTTGTGACTCAGAAGTCAATATACGTTGGTTGCTCTAAAGTTTTGCTGTTCAGCTTCATCCTGTAAGGTGGCGTTGTCAAGATCGTGAGATATTTAGTCCAAATAGCATTTATAAATTTCCAAGCATATGCTGTTGTCTCTTTTTAGTAGTAAACAAAGTGAGTTTTCTAAAACATGGATTTTCTAGGATTTTAAAGACGGTCTCACATAACAAGAATGCTCGCAAAAAATCAAGCGATTGTTTGGAGATGAAGCACATTCCTGGGCGACCGTCGAACGGTGGTATAACGAGTTACAGTGTGGACGTATTTCGCTCAAAGATGAGCATTGTGAGGGACGACCTATCACTGCAGTCACTCCAGGAAACATCGACGCCGTCTACAATATAATAAAGACACAACCACTGCACAAACAGATATATTTGGGCATCATTGGGCATAGGTATGACCCAAATCAAAACTGTCCTGGATTTATTGTTACGAGCCAGAAAGCACTCGACAATCGGTTCATGGGTCTTTAAAGGCGAGGAGAAACCCACTCTTATTTCGCTAGAAGTTCGTCGCACAAACCACTTGTTTGCCTACTGTGTTCTAAAAAGTACGCGAGAAGCGACCAAGAGAATGCACCACATAACGCATCTCAAACATCAGAGTTTTTAGCCGCTTCACGAATGGAATTGATGACTCATCCGCCTTCCCGATTATTTTATTCTTATACATAAAAGATAAAATGCGTGGATTAAAATTTAATATCTCGGAAGCGATTGTGGAAGCCTACGAAAACTTCGTATCTGAGGTGACTGAAGAACAATGGGCCCAATATTTTGAGAACTGCTAATATTTTGAAAAACAGTAAAAAAATTGGTTAAAATAATTGATCATATAATATTATGCATTTGGTTATTCCAAATTCAAAACCAGTATCTTTGTTAAACTTTTCTGTTAGTCCTTGCGTTTGTGTTATAATTATTATTTCATCATATTGTAAATTTGGTGCACGTTCTCAACCTAACATCTGGAAACTTTTCACTCAATCTACGTATTTATGGGTTTGAACCCGGGCTGTATGCGGTTGATACTGCGGTGTTATACAACATAAAACGATAAATTAATACATGCTTTATGACGCTTCGTGTCTGTAGAAAAAGGAACACTTATTTTTTATAATAATAATAATGCCAATAGGTTATTGTCATCAAATACTTACATGCGAATACATACAGTTCGTGTTTTATAGTGTCTTATAAATAGCGCATTCTACTATTTATAAAACACTTAAAAAACTTACTGCGTGTATTCATATACAAAGGGTACTAGATAAATTTTGCAATACAGCTTTGTTTATTTAATTTTTGCAAAGTAATTTCCTCTACATTCAATACACCTATCCATCCTCCGAAACCAATCTTTAAACCAGTTCTGCCAAGTTTCACTAGGGAGTAAAGCACACTCGTTGTCCCAAGCCCGCAGAAGGTCCTCATCACTGAAAAACCGCCTCCCTTTTAACTTCATTTTCACATGCGAGAACAGTGCAAAGTCGTAGGGAGCAAGGTCTGGACTGTAGGGAGGGTGCTCGAGAAGTTTCAATCCTGTCGTGGTCAAATATACGGGGCAGGCTTTGGCGCGGTGAGCTGGAGCATTATCGTGATGGAGAAACCAGGTGTCTATTCTTGACTTTGGCTGCAGATTCTTCATAGATCCAATGACTTTAGGCAGGCACTGTTTAGTATATCACCTAGCTGTAACTGTCTTCTGTGTGTCCAAAACGACGCGTTCCACAATTCCACTCCATTTGAAAAATACATCATTTTCTTCTTTACAGAACGGGATTTTCTGACAACTACGGGTGTGTCCTCATCATCAAAGACCCAAACTTTGTTTTGAGCTTTGGTCGGCACATCGTAATAGTACAGCCAAGTCTCGTCACCTGTCATGATGTTACTCACATACCGAGATTGTCCCTTATTAAACTTTTTTATTTAGCATCTCCCGGCACCAAGTCACACGTCACACTGACGTTCGTGGCCTTCCTTGGTTCTCAGCATCCTCCACAGTTAAATTTGGCCTTTGGAATTCTTTATACCACCTAAATATCGTTGTGCGATGTGGACAAACATCACCTAGTGCAAGAGTCATTTCTTCGAAGCACTGGTCTATGTTTAAACCATGCACGAAATTATAACGCAAAACTGCCCTTGTCTCATTTCGTGACCACAATGCTATCGCAAGCACTTTACACTCTCACTGCTAATGAATAACTGAACCCATCGACATGGCGCGTCGGCTACTATGCACGTATGAACATGTCTCAACATGCAGCAACAAGCAGCTTTCTACCAGTCATTGTTGCGTGATATTGCAAAACTTTCCTAGTACCCTTTGTATATTAGGAGATACCGCTTGGAAGTAAAAATCCGGCGTTTCCAAACAAAGTTTTCTCCATTTAGCTGCCGTTACGGTAGTATGCCTTTATATTCTTTCTTTGCACATAATGTAATTGAATTTCGATTTTTAAAATTATTTATTATAATGCATGGAAATATACTTCGGGAACATATATGTATACTTTTTACAACATATTTCTGAATTACATAATATACTTTATAGAATGCTTAAGTGTTTCTATCTAATTTAAATATTTACTTGATCACGAATAAGAAAATATTTTAAAACTGGCAATATCTTATGCCAATGCTTATTTATCCGACTAGCTTTCCCCGTGTGCGACTGGCTAACAAACAAATATTGCTGACTGTGTGCATCTTAAGCACAATGATAATAAAATAAACACGTTATAACGTTTGTTCCTTGATAGGCATCAGCTAATATTCAAATTAGATTGTTATCGTCTTTTAAACTGTAATAATTTGAGGTAGTATTTTCGGAAACAAACTATTATGTCTCTCATCTGCTTTAGAAAAACAAACAAAATTAAAAATAACTAATTCGTCAAGTAGCCAATTGGCTTCTACCTATCACAAGACGAAACAAAATTTAAGTGTATTTACGATATACATATTTCTGAACATAATTATTGAACGTTTAACAGGAATCGTAGCTTGCTAGGTGAAGATGATCAACATTGAGTTTAAGTGTATACATACGTGTTTTACAAGCCAGAACATAAGTATATCTATATTGTTATTAGTAATCTATTTTTAAATTTGAATATCTTGGACGTATTAATATCCTTAAAATTAAACGATGTGTTCGATTGGTATAAAAAACTTCCTGTATCTACATATGTTTAATAAAATGTGTAATTCCTTAATGTAGGATTATTTTTTCCTTATTTCTATTCGTACAAATTAAGTTTGTAATTAGTTATAAGAGAATTTCATTGTTTTCATATATCTAGAAAATTAATAAATAGAATATTTTATAAAAAACAGAGGATATTTTGATTTTATTTTTTATATAAAAGAATACACTATGAGAAAGAATACACGTTCGCAGCGATCGATTCTTTGAAGCCAATTTTCCACCATTCTTTCACACATATCGGCTGGAACGTTGGCAATTTCGCGTTCGATATTGTCCCGAGTTTCTCTAACGTTGTTGGCTTGTTGGCACAAACCAACGATTTCCCTTTCAATAGACCAATTGTTTGACCAGCTGTGTGGCATGTGACACCATCTTCTTGGAACCACATATTACTGATCCATCCAATTCTAACCAAAAATAGTCTTCCAACATGGCAAGACAGAGAACTTCATTGACCGTAACATGCCAATCATTTTCATCGACGAAAAAAAGATGATACAATCACACCTCCGGCATGAAATCCACATCACATGGTCACTTTTTGTAGCTGTAATGGAATCTCTTAAAGCACGTGTGGGTTTGTTTTTGTCCGTATATTTAGCTTATTGACAAAGCTATTAAGCCAAAAATGAGTTTCATGGCAGAACATGATTTTTCGATGTAATTCAGGATTTTCTTCAAACTTTAGCAGAGCGCAATCGGGAAGTTTGGGCGCTTCAAATGATCAAGAGGCTTCAATTCTTGAGTTAATTTAATCTTGTAAGTTTGAAGCCAAGATCTTTACGCAAAATTCTCCACAATGTGGTTTGAGAGATTCCTAATTCCTGTGAACGGCGTGGAATCGATTGATTTGGTTCATTTTGAACTGAAGCACTTACGCCTGCGATATTTTCGGTATTTTGACCGGTACGTTGTATCACTGGCACAGGAACATCCAATAGTGAATATTTTGACTCGAATTTATCCACTACAGCAAGCTTAGCATGTATGGTGGGACGATTATTACTACCGAAAATTGGAGTAACCGCTCTTTGTTACCACCATCGACTCAGAATTGCGGCAGATAATGCACCAGCACGTATAGTTAGAGATACTCAGATTATATTTTTATTTATTTGTCACTCTATTATAAGAAAAAGTATTCAGAAATAGATGACATAATTTGGAAAAGCTGCAAGAAGCAATTCAACAACAAATTGCTACGCCATTGTACACGGGCGTCGATGTGTGTTTGAAAATTCAAAGAGAAGAGTAAACATTTTCTTTGAAAACAACAGACATTTTTAATATTTGTTACAATTGCATCATATCTTTTAATGCCATAACATGCTCTTTGTCAACAATTTTCGGTATAGTGTTAGATGTCACATGTCCACCAGATGGTGTATTTTTTGCAGTTGTATGAGTACATTTGAACTCACGAATCCATTTATCAACTGTGAAAAATGAAGAAACAGGGTTTTGCATTTCGTCAAAAGTTCCGAGACACTCTTAATCAAACAGTCGTTACAATAAAACTAATAAACGTAACGATATAAAGTTCGACAGTTGGCGTTGATAAGAAGGCAACTTACCGGCGCATTAGTAAAACGTATTGAAACTGTGCCATCTGTCTTATCATTCCACGAACTTTTCACTCTCATATTTTACAAATTGTCCACGCGTGATTAAACTGTCGATTAGAACGAGCATTGCCTTTAGCTAGATAAACTAAAACAGACAATATTTTTCTGGGCTTCCGGGCTGGAACCGCGTCACTACTACTGCTACTGTTTGCTGCACTGAAACTGTTTCAGTAGCAGTAGTTGAGCCCTGAAAATGTCCCATACGAGTGGGTACGAAACGTCGGCAGTTATACCAGTGACGCGGTTCCAGCCTGGAAGCCCAGAAGAAGACAGTATGGACCACGACCGCGGAAGTTTACGTACCAGATTAAAACACACAATACTGTAGAAATAACTAAAATTGAAAAACAGGCAAAGAAAGACCTTGAGCCAAGACAACATTAAACCACACACTTCTTTGGAGACTACGCAAAAGAACACAACTTTTTGATGGAAAGTTATGCAATGTCCACCATGTATTTTTATCAAAATCGCTTGGTTAAAAATTATCTGGACACACACTGTTCTTCTTCCACACTACGGCCTTCCTCAGTATATTTTCTTTATGTAATATTAATATTATTTATATTTAACTGGTCGAAATTCATTTTAATAATGCTGCTTTTTTTATCGAACCTGTGGCTTTTGTTCTGCTACAATAAGTGTGATTTTTTTGTCGTTAGTCGATACCTCGAACGTTTATCTTTCAATAAAAATGCTTCTTTTACTGTACAGGAATTTTTATGCCTCTTCGAATGCAGAGTGCCAAGCCTTTATCCCGACGTTTAGAATATAAATATCATGTTCTAGTAAAATGCAGAGTTGGGAGTGTCACTGTACGATGTTTTACATTGAAAACAGAGTTAAGCGAAAAATAAACAATAACATAAGAACGTACATTAAGGGTTTGTCATTATGAAAAATGAAGCAAGCACAATAACAAACTTATTAAACTTGTTATTCAAGTTGAGTATCTCGTAAAACGTTACGAAAGTAAAAAAGCAAACTTTAAATAAAGTAAACCCTCGTAAAAATCAAACAAATTAAAGTTAATTCTAAATGAAGTGAAACGAAATTAACTGCCAAAGTAAAGCAAAAATTAATGAAGCAATTCACTGTTAAATACAGCATTTGACAAAAAACAAATCGCCCTGTAATAATATGTCTTTTTAAACCAAGTTTTATACAAATGTTGACTGTGTTGTTAATAAGGAATTTTTATAAAGAAAATTTTATGAATTGTCGCTCCATATAAACGAATACATTTACTATTCGTCCGGGCATGCTTCTAATAACAATCTATGGTTGTGAATTAGTGTATTAAAATGCCAAGAGTTTGAAGACAATTAAATTATCGTCAGCTAAGCGATTTTAAAAGAAGTCATGTCGTTGGATGAGCTTTTCATAAAAACGCCAGTTGGATGTAAAGAAATATCACGAAGACCAGCCTTGTAGAAGAGACTCTCGACGAACTAGAAGAACCATTGAACGGGAATATAAGAGATCACTGAAAGTTGATATATAACCCCTTGCCACAATAATTTTCGTTTTCTGTATACGTATTTCGACAACTAAGTTGTCATTATCAGCAGATAATTAAACAGCGTCGCACCTGGACAACTACGGTAAAAATACCAAAAACAAATTCCGCACGCGATCCGTACCGCTGAAAGTCAAAACGTACACTGTACGTATACAGAAAACGAAAATTATTGTGGCAAGGGGTTATATATCAACCTTCAGTGATCTAGTTAATCAACTACAGGCTCCATTAAAATTACTGGGAATATAAGAGACTAAAATTGTTTATCCTTAGAGGTCGGCATAATACTTCAAGGTCTATGGAAAATGTATTTGTTCCTTTTGGTTGATTTCTTATCGTCCAAGACTAATACTGCCTGTCACTAGTAGGCATTGTTTCCTTATTTTATACCATTCTAATAATATACGATCAGATTGAGACAATGAGTGGAACAATATCGGTTATTCGAATTTATTGTCGAAAAACAAAAAAAGGATAAGTAGCCAAAGTTTTTCCACCTAAACTATTATAAAAGTCTGATTATTCAAGATTGTGTAAGTAAAGAGGGTGAAGAAAAATATTAGTTTGCTTCCTTCAACTTTCGTTCAGCATGTATGGATGTATGTGGTTGATCATTGTTTAACTTCTGTATTTAGTATTATAGAGATCACTGTCAAATTTCGAAATAAACTATGTAAGTGAATATTATTCTATTCCATTTTTTAACTGATCACTGTTTTGGTCACATACTGTTTATAATTCAAACAAAAAGCATTAATGTTCAATAATTCTTAATAAATTGACAGTGTTTTGTAGAAATACGTTAATTCTTAGGTTTCCAATAAATGCAAATATAGCAACTAATTTAATTATTTAATTTAAATGTAATGTTGTCGCTCCGAAAATTTCTCCTGGATGCATTTCAAAAGCCGTATTTTTCCCATACGTACTAATAAAATACTTACCAAATAGATTTTTTATATTTCAACAATATAATTTCATTACCTTGTCCTTGCTAGGGGTTTGCCGCAACATTGCCTCTGGATAACTTAAAGTTCTACCTGTTCCAAATTTATTTCTAATTCGAGTAACGGTAGGCCCTGTGTATTTTGTGATCGTCTTTTACTGTTTTCACTACTGCATTATAATAATAGTTACACCTGAAAATAAATATATTTTCTTAAAGGTTATTTTTATTTTAGCTATTGATTCTAACTACATTTTCTAACCAAAATATTATGAAGACGATTGAATTTGTTTAATGAAAATACGTAAACAACTAATGAATTTATAAGAAAATTTTATTTAATTCTTTTTAACATGAATACCTGTATATATACCGGGCAATCAGTGGCGGCTCGTGAGTATTTGACATGGTGAGGCAGATAGAATAATAAATATTCAAAATTGTTTACAATTGATTAATAAACTCTATATACCTACTACATATAAAAACAGTTTATATATATTTATATATATATATATATATATATATGTATATATAGGGCTTCCAGTACAAACAGGGCTGCCAGACGTGAACTGAGCCCTATATCGCGCCCCATTCGATTTTTAAGGGAAAACGAAGTTTCAAAGCAAACCCTTGTGAAACGAAAATAAATATTCTAAAAAATCAAACAAATTCTAAAAACATTAATCAAAAATAAGAACTCAATCTTCTAGGATTTAAAAATAAAAAATAAATACATTCCTATTATAATATAAAATTTAATAATATAACAAATATATACATATATATGTATATATATAAATCAACAACAATCCAATAACAAAATTTCCAAATTACATGCAAAATGAAAATATTTTAAAATACAGAGAATTTCCTTTATTGGCATTGCACGTAGAATTACATTTAATAGATTTTACTTCTTGTATAGCAAAGGTATCCTCCGGTTTTTTGTGTTAGCAAAATAATCAATTACATCATTATAAAATCGTTCATCCCTCGTCATCGTTTTAACCAATTCCTTTTCGATTGCAATTAGTGCACAGTTACTAAGTCTTTGTTGTCCAATTGTATTTCTAACATACGATTTTATACGTTTCAATGTGGAAAAACTTCGCTCAACGGACGCGGAAGTTACCGGTATGGTAACTACTATACTTAGCAATTTAAAAAGTTCTGGCATACAGATGGCTAACTTTTGTTCGTGCATAAATCTTAACATTTCACATGGTGTTTTAGAATTACCAAGGAGTTGCATGTCACTATAAATAACAGCTAATTCATTTTTTAATTGAATTTGATCAAAAAATTTATATTGTTCAAACAAATTATTTAAGAGCCTCTGAGGAAATGCCTTCGAATATTCTTCAAATTTACTTTCTGTTAATAAATCAAAAAAAGCAAGTTTTTCTAAATCAATAAATCTAATTTCAATTTGACTAATAAACGTATCTAGAATTTCGAAAAATAATTTTCTATAATTTTGTTTAGTATCTGGAACGTCATCAATTCTACGCCTTTTATGTGCAACAGATTCGTCAGACACCGAATTTTCGTATACAGTACTGAAATATGTATCACACTCCCGAAATTCTCTAAACTTATCAAGCAAAAAACGTAAACGATCTCTGGCATAAATAACATCAGTTAGTTTGTTTTGTAATATTGAAAATACAACGTCAGTTTGTCCAAATATTAACTTAAAAGTATCTAAAAGAAAATTAAAATCATTATCCAGAAGAAGATTTTTTAATCCAAAAGCTTCTCGTATAGATATGCTATCAAAGTCAGGACTTTCTGCAATGAAATCGAAAACTTCAATTAACTTATTTTTGTTCGCATGAATTGTAAAAACAGCCCTAGAAGTTAAATTCCAACGAGTAGATGCGTTTGATGGTATATGTTTTTGACAGATTAAATTTAACACATGAGTTCTCTTAGTGGATTTGGAAAAAAAAGATGAAAACCCTGACAAATTTGAAAAAAATATTCTTACAGACGTTATGGACTTACAAGATGTTCCTAACACTAAATTCAAGACATGTGCATGGCAGTGTGTAAATATTGCTTGAGGAGCTATTTCTTTAACTTTTGTTTGTAAACCGTTCACATGCCCAGCCATAACTGCCGCTCCGTCATACGTTTGAGCAATTAGTTTACTATTAAACTGAAATTTTTCAAAAATATTAGTTAACAATTTAAATAAATCATCAGAGGTGCGACCTGAACTTACATCAAAGAATCCTAAAAACCTTTCAACAATATTACCCTCGATCGTGTATCTTACAATAATAGACAATTGCGAATTACATGTTATATCTGTTGTTTCGTCTATTTGCCATGAAAAATATTCTGAATTAAAAATTTCACAATCTATTTTTTTCTTTACAATAAAATTAATTGATTCTATTAATTCGTTTTGAATTGTTTTCGATGTGCCAAAAAATACAGAGCTATCATCTAAGAATTTTTGTAAAATCGTATCATGTTTTGCCGTTAATAAAACAAGTTCTTTAAAATTTCCCCTGTTTGCAGAAGTATTTGTTTCATTATGTCCTCTGAAAGATAATTCCTGTGTACAAAGAAATATAGTAATATCAATTAAACGCTTTAATATATCTCGATTTTGGCTAACTTCTTTATTGTAATTCTCCATTTGATTGCGCCTCATATTATCTATCGCATCCGCGATATTATATTTTCCGAACATATGTAATTTACAAGTAGCTAAAATGTGATGTTTGGATTTAGTATGTTTTTAAGATCAAAATAACCCGTTTTACTCCAAATACTATCTGTATTTGTGGAAAAAATTATACATGCCCAACAAAATAATCTGTTTCTTTTTATACTACCACATAACCAATTACATTTGTTATACCACGAATTATTGAAATTTCTGTTAGACTTACCGTGTATTGTAAGACATTTTGATAAATCAGGGTTTGGTCTTGGAAGGTTTTTGACATATAATTGATCTTCTACCGATAGAACAACGAACGTATTTCTTATTAAAAAATCTACAATGTCTTGTGTATTTCTTACATTTTCTAAATCCATATTCACAATTTTTAAATCACTGAAAATATCACTAAACAAATATTAAAATATTTAATCTAACTTTGTTATTCCCCCAACTTTAACTGCTGTTATTTGCGATTCGGGCCGAGAATGTCAGCCTCGAGTATATTCGGTAGTTCGGCGATTGTGATTCGATGAGAGGCTCAGTTTAAATTGGCTTCAGATTGATATCTAAATAATATCCACTTGAAACAATAAAAATACTCCTGTTAAAACTTAAAACATATTATTTGCGTGGAGGAAATATTGAGAAACTGTACAAGAAGAATGTAAACCTTTAGACATCTTTATATCATTAAATAAATACTTAATTTATCCTATTAATAATGCTTTCTATATTATTAAAAAATTCAAAAATCTCACAATAAAGTTAGAAAAATCTATTAACTTTTTGAATATTTTTTCTTCTTTGTTATCTTAAATATGTAGCTAATACTTTACTGTAATTTCCATAGAAATTGAGAATTTTTTGACTGCTGTAGTGCGTTATAAATTTTCAATGAGAGGCAATGAGTGGCCGGGCCTCAAATATTCGTGTTTAGTAGGGATATACATAGATCAAGCATGAAGTTGGTCGGGGCAAGTATACGCGCTCGTACATTCGCACGGAATTAAAATGAAATGATAAATTTGTACTTTGCTTGTAATGCCGGTTTATTTAAAACTATTTTCTTATTGTTTATAAGATAAATTCTGAATAAAAGATGATAATTAATTTATAAAGAATTTTAAAAGTATACATATTATTCTTGTTATAATTCCAAGATTTAGATGGTGAGGCACTGCCTCACCTGCCTCACCTGACCAGCCGCCACTGCGGGCAATTAAATAAGTCCACTCACATTTCTTAGATACATTTAAAGCTATTTAGTAAGTAGAGAGAATATCATATTTTCTGTGTAAAATATCTTTTATAGCATTGACGATATTCCCTTACAACAATTATAAAATTCTCAATATTCTAAACACCCTTCTCGGGATTAAACACAGGGGTTACTTTTCCCTGCTTTTCGTCATTTTGAGTGCAGCATTGTATATGTACAGAAAAAGTTTTATTGCAGATATCGAATTTATTTTTTAAAATTTTGTGACATTTTATTTTTTTTGTGTGCTGTGGGGGGGGGGGGGCATCGCGATTTTTAAAAATGGGGAAACGCAAGTTTTGCCAGTGCAAAAAAGGTGGCAATAGAGACCTTATTAAAAATTGGGAAATATTCTCATCGAGAAATAGCAAGGCATGACAAAGTTAATTGCGGCAAACCACCTATCATCTGCCTCGAGCAGCCGCATTCATTGTGGAAGAAAGAGAAAGACAACGGATCGTGGAGACAGATTAATTAATTAACTGATGTGGCCTTTACTTGATAAGAATCCATAACAAAAACACAGTTGTGTGATTTTCACAAAATATCTTTATTGTAAAATAGTAACAATTATTTCGCCAGCACTGTGACTTCTTCAGACTAAAATGTAAATCTAACACAAAACGAAATATATTCTAGTCAACTAACCTATTTTCAGGGTGAAGGTGACATGCGACAGATTAATTGTTAAAAGATGATTAGAGAATTGTCAGCGACCTATTAGAGAGGTGCTACGCATCTTAGAAGCAGATAACATCAAAATATAGAAATCTCGATCATACGATGAGAAAATTTATAGTCGCCGACAAGTGAAATAACCAAGGTTGACCGACAGGATGAAGAAAATTATATTACAATGGGCGAAACAACATAAAAACCTCACGGAGGCCTAGGAAAAGGTATGCATCATTATTTTATTTCCGGCAGTGTCCGCGCCGTCGCCGAGAGGCCCTTGGTTCGCGAGATAGCATGCCGATTTGAACGAAAATCCAAAATTTTCGCGATTTTCGCAACTTGCAAAAGTGTTTTTCGCGAATATCTCGGGAACCGAAAGAGATACGATGCCAAATAGGTACATTTTCTGAATCAGCAGATCAAAATACATAAGATAGAACCATCGAATCGGCGAAAATCGCAACTTTATTTTTTTCGAGAACCGTAAGAGATACGATGCCAAGTAGGGGTTGTTTCTGAATCAGGAGATCAAAATACGTACGATAGGACCATCGAAACGGCGAAAATCGCAATTTTAATTTTTTCGATTTCACCAAATTTAGTTTTTCGCGAATATCTCGAGAACCGAAAGAGCTAGCGCATTCCCGATGCGTTTTTCGTAATCAGCGGGTTCGAATACATAAAATAGAGTCATCAAAACGTCGAAAATCCACACTTTGATTTTTCCGTTTTTTAAATTTCATCACTTGAGGTTCAAAAAAATCGCAAAAATCGTCAAACGGCCATAGCTTCCACATTTTTCGTCCTATCGCCACAAAATTTTCACCAATGAATGTACTCTTCACAAGGATTAAAATGAGCACAAGCGCATCGCTGTAGAGCGAACCGTTTGGCCGCAGTGGCAGTTTGAATTTTCGCAAAAATTTTCGGTTTTCCGGTCATAACTCGAGAACGCGACGTCGTAGCAGGTTCCGGTTTGAAGCATTCGATTCCGGACGTCAATACGCATCCGGCAGTGTCCGCGCCGTCGCCGAGAGGCCCTTGGTTCGCGAGATAGCATGCCGATTTGAACGAAAATCCAAAATTTTCGCGATTTTCGCAACTTGCAAAAGTGTTTTTCGCGAATATCTCGGGAACCGAAAGAGATACGATGCCAAATAGGTACATTTTCTGAATCAGCAGATCAAAATACATAAGATAGAACCATCGAATCGGCGAAAATCGCAACTTTATTTTTTTCGAGAACCGTAAGAGATACGATGCCAAGTAGGGGTTGTTTCTGAATCAGGAGATCAAAATACGTACGATAGGACCATCGAAACGGCGAAAATCGCAATTTTAATTTTTTCGATTTCACCAAATTTAGTTTTTCGCGAATATCTCGAGAACCGAAAGAGCTAGCGCATTCCCGATGCGTTTTTCGTAATCAGCGGGTTCGAATACATAAAATAGAGTCATCAAAACGTCGAAAATCCACACTTTGATTTTTCCGTTTTTTAAATTTCATCACTTGAGGTTCAAAAAAATCGCAAAAATCGTCAAACGGCCATAGCTTCCACATTTTTCGTCCTATCGCCACAAAATTTTCACCAATGAATGTACTCTTCACAAGGATTAAAATGAGCACAAGCGCATCGCTGTAGAGCGAACCGTTTGGCCGCAGTGGCAGTTTGAATTTTCGCAAAAATTTTCGGTTTTCCGGTCATAACTCGAGAACGCGACGTCGTAGCAGGTTCCGGTTTGAAGCATTCGATTCCGGACGTCAATACGCATCCGGCAGTGTCCGCGCCGTCGCCGAGAGGCCCTTGGTTCGCGAGATAGCATGCCGATTTGAACGAAAATCCAAAATTTTCGCGATTTTCGCAACTTGCAAAAGTGTTTTTCGCGAATATCTCGAGAACCGAAAGAGATACGATGCCAAATAGGTACATTTTCTGAATCAGCAGATCAAAATACATAAGATAGAACCATCGAATCGGCGAAAATCGCAACTTTATTTTTTTCGAGAACCGTAAGAGATACGATGCCAAGTAGGGGTTGTTTCTGAATCAGGAGATCAAAATACGTACGATAGGACCATCGAAACGGCGAAAATCGCAATTTTAATTTTTTCGATTTCACCAAATTTAGTTTTTCGCGAATATCTCGAGAACCGAAAGAGCTAGCGCATTCCCGATGCGTTTTTCGTAATCAGCGGGTTCGAATACATAAAATAGAGTCATCAAAACGTCGAAAATCCACACTTTGATTTTTCCGTTTTTTAAATTTCATCACTTGAGGTTCAAAAAAATCGCAAAAATCGTCAAACGGCCATAGCTTCCACATTTTTCGTCCTATCGCCACAAAATTTTCACCAATGAATGTACTCTTCACAAGGATTAAAATGAGCACAAGCGCATCGCTGTAGAGCGAACCGTTTGGCCGCAGTGGCAGTTTGAATTTTCGCAAAAATTTTCGGTTTTCCGGTCATAACTCGAGAACGCGACGTCGTAGCAGGTTCCGGTTTGAAGCATTCGATTCCGGACGTCAATACGCATCCGGCAGTGTCCGCGCCGTCGCCGAGAGGCCCTTGGTTCGCGAGATAGCATGCCGATTTGAACGAAAATCCAAAATTTTCGCGATTTTCGCAACTTGCAAAAGTGTTTTTCGCGAATATCTCGGGAACCGAAAGAGATACGATGCCAAATAGGTACATTTTCTGAATCAGCAGATCAAAATACATAAGATAGAACCATCGAATCGGCGAAAATCGCAACTTTATTTTTTTCGAGAACCGTAAGAGATACGATGCCAAGTAGGGGTTGTTTCTGAATCAGGAGATCAAAATACGTACGATAGGACCATCGAAACGGCGAAAATCGCAATTTTAATTTTTTCGATTTCACCAAATTTAGTTTTTCGCGAATATCTCGAGAACCGAAAGAGCTAGCGCATTCCCGATGCGTTTTTCGTAATCAGCGGGTTCGAATACATAAAATAGAGTCATCAAAACGTCGAAAATCCACACTTTGATTTTTCCGTTTTTTAAATTTCATCACTTGAGGTTCAAAAAAATCGCAAAAATCGTCAAACGGCCATAGCTTCCACATTTTTCGTCCTATCGCCACAAAATTTTCACCAATGAATGTACTCTTCACAAGGATTAAAATGAGCACAAGCGCATCGCTGTAGAGCGAACCGTTTGGCCGCAGTGGCAGTTTGAATTTTCGCAAAAATTTTCGGTTTTCCGGTCATAACTCGAGAACGCGACGTCGTAGCAGGTTCCGGTTTGAAGCATTCGATTCCGGACGTCAATACGCATCCGGCAGTGTCCGCGCCGTCGCCGAGAGGCCCTTGGTTCGCGAGATAGCATGCCGATTTGAACGAAAATCCAAAATTTTCGCGATTTTCGCAACTTGCAAAAGTGTTTTTCGCGAATATCTCGGGAACCGAAAGAGATACGATGCCAAATAGGTACATTTTCTGAATCAGCAGATCAAAATACATAAGATAGAACCATCGAATCGGCGAAAATCGCAACTTTATTTTTTTCGAGAACCGTAAGAGATACGATGCCAAGTAGGGGTTGTTTCTGAATCAGGAGATCAAAATACGTACGATAGGACCATCGAAACGGCGAAAATCGCAATTTTAATTTTTTCGATTTCACCAAATTTAGTTTTTCGCGAATATCTCGAGAACCGAAAGAGCTAGCGCATTCCCGATGCGTTTTTCGTAATCAGCGGGTTCGATTACATAAAATAGAGTCATCAAAACGTCGAAAATCCACACTTTGATTTTTCCGTTTTTTAAATTTCATCACTTGAGGTTCAAAAAAATCGCAAAAATCGTCAAACGGCCATAGCTTCCACATTTTTCGTCCTATCGCCACAAAACTTTCACCAATGAATGTACTCTTCACAAGGATTAAAATGAGCACAAGCGCATCGCTGTAGAGCGAACCGTTTGGCCGCAGTGGCAGTTTGAATTTTCGCAAAAATTTTCGGTTTTCCGGTCATAACTCGAGAACGCGACGTCGTAGCAGGTTCCGGTTTGAAGCATTCGATTCCGGACGTCAATACGCATCCGGCAGTGTCCGCGCCGTCGCCGAGAGGCCCTTGGTTCGCGAGATAGCATGCCGATTTGAACGAAAATCCAAAATTTTCGCGATTTTCGCAACTTGCAAAAGTGTTTTTCGCGAATATCTCGGGAACCGAAAGAGATACGATGCCAAATAGGTACATTTTCTGAATCAGCAGATCAAAATACATAAGATAGAACCATCGAATCGGCGAAAATCGCAACTTTATTTTTTTCGAGAACCGTAAGAGATACGATGCCAAGTAGGGGTTGTTTCTGAATCAGGAGATCAAAATACGTACGATAGGACCATCGAAACGGCGAAAATCGCAATTTTAATTTTTTCGATTTCACCAAATTTAGTTTTTCGCGAATATCTCGAGAACCGAAAGAGCTAGCGCATTCCCGATGCGTTTTTCGTAATCAGCGGGTTCGAATACATAAAATAGAGTCATCAAAACGTCGAAAATCCACACTTTGATTTTTCCGTTTTTTAAATTTCATCACTTGAGGTTCAAAAAAATCGCAAAAATCGTCAAACGGCCATAGCTTCCACATTTTTCGTCCTATCGCCACAAAATTTTCACCAATGAATGTACTCTTCACAAGGATTAAAATGAGCACAAGCGCATCGCTGTAGAGCGAACCGTTTGGCCGCAGTGGCAGTTTGAATTTTCGCAAAAATTTTCGGTTTTCCGGTCATAACTCGAGAACGCGACGTCGTAGCAGGTTCCGGTTTGAAGCATTCGATTCCGGACGTCAATACGCACGTCAATACGCATCCGGCAGTGTCCGCGCCGTCGCCGAGAGGCCCTTGGTTCGCGAGATAGCATGCCGATTTGAACGAAAATCCAAAATTTTCGCGATTTTCGCAACTTGCAAAAGTGTTTTTCGCGAATATCTCGGGAACCGAAAGAGATACGATGCCAAATAGGTACATTTTCTGAATCAGCAGATCAAAATACATAAGATAGAACCATCGAATCGGCGAAAATCGCAACTTTATTTTTTTCGAGAACCGTAAGAGATACGATGCCAAGTAGGGGTTGTTTCTGAATCAGGAGATCAAAATACGTACGATAGGACCATCGAAACGGCGAAAATCGCAATTTTAATTTTTTCGATTTCACCAAATTTAGTTTTTCGCGAATATCTCGAGAACCGAAAGAGCTAGCGCATTCCCGATGCGTTTTTCGTAATCAGCGGGTTCGAATACATAAAATAGAGTCATCAAAACGTCGAAAATCCACACTTTGATTTTTCCGTTTTTTAAATTTCATCACTTGAGGTTCAAAAAAATCGCAAAAATCGTCAAACGGCCATAGCTTCCACATTTTTCGTCCTATCGCCACAAAATTTTCACCAATGAATGTACTCTTCACAAGGATTAAAATGAGCACAAGCGCATCGCTGTAGAGCGAACCGTTTGGCCGCAGTGGCAGTTTGAATTTTCGCAAAAATTTTCGGTTTTCCGGTCATAACTCGAGAACGCGACGTCGTAGCAGGTTCCGGTTTGAAGCATTCGATTCCGGACGTCAATACGCATCCGGCAGTGTCCGCGCCGTCGCCGAGAGGCCCTTGGTTCGCGAGATAGCATGCCGATTTGAACGAAAATCCAAAATTTTCGCGATTTTCGCAACTTGCAAAAGTGTTTTTCGCGAATATCTCGGGAACCGAAAGAGATACGATGCCAAATAGGTACATTTTCTGAATCAGCAGATCAAAATACATAAGATAGAACCATCGAATCGGCGAAAATCGCAACTTTATTTTTTTCGAGAACCGTAAGAGATACGATGCCAAGTAGGGGTTGTTTCTGAATCAGGAGATCAAAATACGTACGATAGGACCATCGAAACGGCGAAAATCGCAATTTTAATTTTTTCGATTTCACCAAATTTAGTTTTTCGCGAATATCTCGAGAACCGAAAGAGCTAGCGCATTCCCGATGCGTTTTTCGTAATCAGCGGGTTCGAATACATAAAATAGAGTCATCAAAACGTCGAAAATCCACACTTTGATTTTTCCGTTTTTTAAATTTCATCACTTGAGGTTCAAAAAAATCGCAAAAATCGTCAAACGGCCATAGCTTCCACATTTTTCGTCCTATCGCCACAAAATTTTCACCAATGAATGTACTCTTCACAAGGATTAAAATGAGCACAAGCGCATCGCTGTAGAGCGAACCGTTTGGCCGCAGTGGCAGTTTGAATTTTCGCAAAAATTTTCGGTTTTCCGGTCATAACTCGAGAACGCGACGTCGTAGCAGGTTCCGGTTTGAAGCATTCGATTCCGGACGTCAATACGCATCCGGCAGTGTCCGCGCCGTCGCCGAGAGGCCCTTGGTTCGCGAGATAGCATGCCGATTTGAACGAAAATCCAAAATTTTCGCGATTTTCGCAACTTGCAAAAGTGTTTTTCGCGAATATCTCGAGAACCGAAAGAGATACGATGCCAAATAGGTACATTTTCTGAATCAGCAGATCAAAATACATAAGATAGAACCATCGAATCGGCGAAAATCGCAACTTTATTTTTTTCGAGAACCGTAAGAGATACGATGCCAAGTAGGGGTTGTTTCTGAATCAGGAGATCAAAATACGTACGATAGGACCATCGAAACGGCGAAAATCGCAATTTTAATTTTTTCGATTTCACCAAATTTAGTTTTTCGCGAATATCTCGAGAACCGAAAGAGCTAGCGCATTCCCGATGCGTTTTTCGTAATCAGCGGGTTCGAATACATAAAATAGAGTCATCAAAACGTCGAAAATCCACACTTTGATTTTTCCGTTTTTTAAATTTCATCACTTGAGGTTCAAAAAAATCGCAAAAATCGTCAAACGGCCATAGCTTCCACATTTTTCGTCCTATCGCCACAAAACTTTCACCAATGAATGTACTCTTCACAAGGATTAAAATGAGCACAAGCGCATCGCTGTAGAGCGAACCGTTTGGCCGCAGTGGCAGTTTGAATTTTCGCAAAAATTTTCGGTTTTCCGGTCATAACTCGAGAACGCGACGTCGTAGCAGGTTCCGGTTTGAAGCATTCGATTCCGGACGTCAATACGCATCCGGCAGTGTCCGCGCCGTCGCCGAGAGGCCCTTGGTTCGCGAGATAGCATGCCGATTTGAACGAAAATCCAAAATTTTCGCGATTTTCGCAACTTGCAAAAGTGTTTTTCGCGAATATCTCGGGAACCGAAAGAGATACGATGCCAAATAGGTACATTTTCTGAATCAGCAGATCAAAATACATAAGATAGAACCATCGAATCGGCGAAAATCGCAACTTTATTTTTTTCGAGAACCGTAAGAGATACGATGCCAAGTAGGGGTTGTTTCTGAATCAGGAGATCAAAATACGTACGATAGGACCATCGAAACGGCGAAAATCGCAATTTTAATTTTTTCGATTTCACCAAATTTAGTTTTTCGCGAATATCTCGAGAACCGAAAGAGCTAGCGCATTCCCGATGCGTTTTTCGTAATCAGCGGGTTCGAATACATAAAATAGAGTCATCAAAACGTCGAAAATCCACACTTTGATTTTTCCGTTTTTTAAATTTCATCACTTGAGGTTCAAAAAAATCGCAAAAATCGTCAAACGGCCATAGCTTCCACATTTTTCGTCCTATCGCCACAAAATTTTCACCAATGAATGTACTCTTCACAAGGATTAAAATGAGCACAAGCGCATCGCTGTAGAGCGAACCGTTTGGCCGCAGTGGCAGTTTGAATTTTCGCAAAAATTTTCGGTTTTCCGGTCATAACTCGAGAACGCGACGTCGTAGCAGGTTCCGGTTTGAAGCATTCGATTCCGGACGTCAATACGCATCCGGCAGTGTCCGCGCCGTCGCCGAGAGGCCCTTGGTTCGCGAGATAGCATGCCGATTTGAACGAAAATCCAAAATTTTCGCGATTTTCGCAACTTGCAAAAGTGTTTTTCGCGAATATCTCGGGAACCGAAAGAGATACGATGCCAAATAGGTACATTTTCTGAATCAGCAGATCAAAATACATAAGATAGAACCATCGAATCGGCGAAAATCGCAACTTTATTTTTTTCGAGAACCGTAAGAGATACGATGCCAAGTAGGGGTTGTTTCTGAATCAGGAGATCAAAATACGTACGATAGGACCATCGAAACGGCGAAAATCGCAATTTTAATTTTTTCGATTTCACCAAATTTAGTTTTTCGCGAATATCTCGAGAACCGAAAGAGCTAGCGCATTCCCGATGCGTTTTTCGTAATCAGCGGGTTCGAATACATAAAATAGAGTCATCAAAACGTCGAAAATCCACACTTTGATTTTTCCGTTTTTTAAATTTCATCACTTGAGGTTCAAAAAAATCGCAAAAATCGTCAAACGGCCATAGCTTCCACATTTTTCGTCCTATCGCCACAAAACTTTCACCAATGAATGTACTCTTCACAAGGATTAAAATGAGCACAAGCGCATCGCTGTAGAGCGAACCGTTTGGCCGCAGTGGCAGTTTGAATTTTCGCAAAAATTTTCGGTTTTCCGGTCATAACTCGAGAACGCGACGTCGTAGCAGGTTCCGGTTTGAAGCAGTCGATTCCGGACGACAATACGCATCCGGCAGTGTCCGCGCCGTCGCCGAGAGACCCTTGGTTCGCGAGATAGCATGCCGATTTGAACGAAAATCCAAAATTTTCGCGATTTTCGCAACTTGCAAAAGTGTTTTTTGCGAATATCTCGAGAACCGAAAGAGATATGATGCCAAATAGGTACATTTTCTGAATCAGCAGATCAAAATACATAAGATAGAACCATCGAATCGGCGAAAATCGCAACTTTATTTTTTTCGAGAACCGTAAGAGATACGATGCCAAGTAGGGGTTGTTTCTGAATCAGGAGATCAAAATACGTACGATAGGACCATCGAAACGGCGAAAATCGCAATTTTAATTTTTTCGATTTCACCAAATTTAGTTTTTCGCGAATATCTCGAGAACCGAAAGAGCTAGCGCATTCCCGATGCGTTTTTCGTAATCAGCGGGTTCGAATACATAAAATAGAGTCATCAAAACGTCGAAAATCCACACTTTGATTTTTCTGTTTTTTAAATTTCATCACTTGAGGTTCAAAAAAATCGCAAAAATCGTCAAACGGCCATAGCTTCCACATTTTTCGTCCTATCGCCACAAAATTTTCACCAATGAATGTACTCTTCACAAGGATTAAAATGAGCACAAGCGCATCGCTGTAGAGCGAACCGTTTGGCCGCAGTGGCAGTTTGAATTTTCGCAAAAATTTTCGGTTTTCCGGTCATAACTCGAGAACGCGACGTCGTAGCAGGTTCCGGTTTGAAGCATTCGATTCCGGACGTCAATACGCATCCGGCAGTGTCCGCGCCGTCGCCGAGAGGCCCTTGGTTCGCGAGATAGCATGCCGATTTGAACGAAAATCCAAAATTTTCGCGATTTTCGCAACTTGCAAAAGTGTTTTTCGCGAATATCTCGGGAACCGAAAGAGATACGATGCCAAATAGGTACATTTTCTGAATCAGCAGATCAAAATACATAAGATAGAACCATCGAATCGGCGAAAATCGCAACTTTATTTTTTTCGAGAACCGTAAGAGATACGATGCCAAGTAGGGGTTGTTTCTGAATCAGGAGATCAAAATACGTACGATAGGACCATCGAAACGGCGAAAATCGCAATTTTAATTTTTTCGATTTCACCAAATTTAGTTTTTCGCGAATATCTCGAGAACCGAAAGAGCTAGCGCATTCCCGATGCGTTTTTCGTAATCAGCGGGTTCGAATACATAAAATAGAGTCATCAAAACGTCGAAAATCCACACTTTGATTTTTCCGTTTTTTAAATTTCATCACTTGAGGTTCAAAAAAATCGCAAAAATCGTCAAACGGCCATAGCTTCCACATTTTTCGTCCTATCGCCACAAAACTTTCACCAATGAATGTACTCTTCACAAGGATTAAAATGAGCACAAGCGCATCGCTGTAGAGCGAACCGTTTGGCCGCAGTGGCAGTTTGAATTTTCGCAAAAATTTTCGGTTTTCCGGTCATAACTCGAGAACGCGACGTCGTAGCAGGTTCCGGTTTGAAGCATTCGATTCCGGACGTCAATACGCATCCGGCAGTGTCCGCGCCGTCGCCGAGAGGCCCTTGGTTCGCGAGATAGCATGCCGATTTGAACGAAAATCCAAAATTTTCGCGATTTTCGCAACTTGCAAAAGTGTTTTTCGCGAATATCTCGAGAACCGAAAGAGATACGATGCCAAATAGGTACATTTTCTGAATCAGCAGATCAAAATACATAAGATAGAACCATCGAATCGGCGAAAATCGCAACTTTATTTTTTTCGAGAACCGTAAGAGATACGATGCCAAGTAGGGGTTGTTTCTGAATCAGGAGATCAAAATACGTACGATAGGACCACCGAAACGGCGAAAATCGCAATTTTAATTTTTTCGATTTCACCAAATTTAGTTTTTCGCGAATATCTCGAGAACCGAAAGAGCTAGCGCATTCCCGATGCGTTTTTCGTAATCAGCGGGTTCGATTACATAAAATAGAGTCATCAAAACGTCGAAAATCCACACTTTGATTTTTCCGTTTTTTAAATTTCATCACTTGAGGTTCAAAAAAATCGCAAAAATCGTCAAACGGCCATAGCTTCCACATTTTTCGTCCTATCGCCACAAAACTTTCACCAATGAAGTTCTGTTGAAATGTTTATCATGTCTGCTATCTCTCTCACTTTGAGTCGTCGATCTTGCGTAATAATATTATGGATTTTTATATATCATTTCCTTAGAAGTCACGATTTTGGGTGCTCCAGAGCGCGCTTCATCAACACAGCTTGTTCTACACGTTAAATTCATTTACCCATCTACTTATTGTGGCGGATGATGGAGCAGATTCACCTAATGTTTCCCGTAACTCATTTTTTATTTCGGTAGCTTTCATACCCTTAATTACGAAGTATTTAATCAGCGCACGATACTCTGCTTTTTCTATTTTAACAAAACGACGTGTTGCTTCTTTTTCAATCAGCTGTCAAAAATAAACTAATCAACCGATTTACCTAAATATTGGAATGTAAACGTATAAATAGCTAGCCTAAATTACAGTACAAACCATCCTCGTATAATAGTTATTTTATTTTTAGTTGAATTATATTTCTAAAGTCTAAAGCAATCGTAATATCTTTTATTGCAAAATAAATACATGTACATCTACAATTATCATTCTAAAATCAAATTTACTAATATAAATATATTAGCTTAATAAACACTACACAGTCACAATGTAAAATATAAATAAATAAATGTCTATTCATTAGGAGAATCATCGGTGGTACTAGAATCGATATTTATGACAAATTTTTCTAAATTTTCTCTTATTTCGTTCACATTCCATATTTTTATTTCAATACCTTTGACATGATCAATTGTTTTTATCCAATTTTGTTTAGTAACATTAAGAATGGCAGCACGAAGTAAATTTTGAACATAGTTCAATTTAAAGGTGGTATTATTTATAAATATTCCTCCTTTTATTTGGGCCCAAATTAGCTCTATGGGATTGAGCGAACAAGTCATATGGAGGAAATCTGCAAACTGTTTTGTTTTTGGATTTAACAAGCTCGTCTACTGCACACTTGTCATAGCTTGATTTATGTTACTTTACTAAATCCAATAATTGCATTTTTACCATATTAGATTCATATCTAATATTATTTTAGTAAGTCATTCTTGAACATCACATTTCTTACATGAATTTGGTATTTTTTCTGATTTCTTAGAGTGGTAAGGAGCATTGTCCACAACGATGACAGAATTAATTTCCAAATGAGGTAAAATTTTTTCAAACCGATTTGCAAACAATCTTACATTCATCTTTTCATGGTAATCACCTGTTCTATTTTATGAAAATATAATTGAAAATGATCGAAGAAAACTGTTGAGATTGAACCGAAAAATAGGCTTTCAAAAATTCTAAATGAACATTATCACAGAACCGTTACAAGTGTAATGAATTGAAATTAAGAATACTCAGGATATCCGTGCTGAAAAATTTGATATTGGAAAGAAAGTAGAGTAAGTACCACAAAAAGGTTTATGAAAAAGAAAATATTTCTCTCGAATTCATGTATGATAGTCTTTATAATTTGCTATGTAAGCAAAACTGGCATTCAGAGCATGTATGATTCATAACATAGTAGTACAAAAACACCTTATTTTTCGATGATATGTATTTGAGTAGATATCGTAATACACGTAAATCAAAAGAGAAGAATTATTCGTCCATATATACGAAGCATTTTATATATTCGTATATATAAAGTATTCTATAACAATTCTATCCATTAACAATTAAATAATTAATAATAATAATTTCGAATTAATTTATAAGATAACTGGTTGATGAAAGTTGATATATAACCCCTTGCCACATTAATTTTCGTATTCTGTATACGTATTTCGACAACTAAGTTGTCATCATCGGCAGATTATTAACCAGTGTCGCATCTGGAAAACTACGCAAAATATTAGTACGGAAACAAATTCCGCACACGATTTGTACCGTTGAAAGCCCAAACGTCTAAAGCCAAGACGCACACTGACATAAAAAGTTTTGCACCAAATCGTCACATCATAGGCTTCTAAATTAGTAGAATAACTAATATAAATAATATAAATTTAATAAGTTCATCGTTATCTGCATCAAGCATTCTAAACTGGCATTAACTTAAAAAAAAACACGTATGTTTCCGAAACTTTTACTTAAAATATTAAATCTCGTAATTAAAATTACATTAAAAAATTATAGAACTATAGAAAACAGTACACAAAATGCAGAGTGAAATTTCGTTTCTCGCGTTCCACAATTCTTCGCTACTTTGCAGACTGAAATTAATACATATATTTTGTAAATATTGCCCAAACGGTATGAGAGAGCGCAGTTGTTTGAAAATTTTTGTTATCAGGTTGAAAATGCAAACAAACTCGTGTGCTATTTGAATAGCACGCTATGTGCACCATCGATCATTTTTTTTTATATATAAGAGCTCTCTTTCTAGTTTGAAATCGCTACGATTCGACATAAAAATATAAAACAATTTTTTTTTTTAATACCCTTTATACAGTGTGTATCAGCCAAATGGAATAAATTCGATAATAATTAAATGGAAGGGCGTTCGAAAAAACGCTCGGACACGTCGGTTGGGATTTTTAGTTGCGTATTTTTCTAAATAAAAAGTTTAT